>JAUTXW010000263.1:0-182453 GCA_030620095.1 Kuschelorhynchus macadamiae | reverse complement strand
TAGGTAGAATTGGATTGGTCAGGTTTGCTCTAAAAGGCGCGGTAGCGCCTGTGTGTACGAACGGCGTTCCGAGTATATATTAAAACAAGGATTTTTATAATTTATTTTTTACAAACCCTATACTGATATTCTACGAATCACCGATTTGACGTTAAAACCATCATTTAAACTCTCAAACTATCTATGCATATAAATCTACTACCTCAAAATAATCAATCGATTTGTAAATACAGGCTATCCCGATATCGTTGAAATGCATGAATTCATACGCGGTTTAGGTCCCTTGCAGACAATACCTGGCGTCAACTACACCGAGACAGTTGATTCCCTACGCTCGAATTATCTTTCAGCCTACTCATATATTTGGCAACATATTATATCGAATTTATTTATCGTTTTGTTTGGTAAAGCTTAGGCGCAAAATGACAGTTTCTTTTTCAATCGCTGCAAGGCAATCGTCAACATGGGTGAGTGTAATGCAGATTGTTTTAGTTTTTACGGTAAATATATTTTTTTTATTAATAAACTTGCGTTTGCTCTTTTGCTAAATTTTGATTTTTATCATGCAAATAAAATCCAATAGTGCAACATATTTTCTTTTTAATTTTCGTAACCAAAAGCGGGCCGGGGCAGTGAACTACCAAACGGTTCTATTATTTTTTTTTATCTTCTTCTCGTCAAAATTTGAAAATCTTTTGAATTAATAATGTTTATTAACTTTATTGGAAGTCTTCTCAATACGTTCCACCTAATATTTTCGAGCTTCTTGGACAGTTTTCAAATATGTTTTTAAAATATATTTTCTGTTAGGTAAGCCCCATGGTTAGAGCAAACTCGAAAAACTGTCAATCCCAGGAGAACCAAAGATGGGCTGACAAAGATTACAAAAAAGGCCCATTTAGGAATCGATTGACCAATCTGGAGAGACACACTCGCATGCGAAAATTGTACTTGAAAAAGTGCAAATGTTATTGAATACTACATAATTTAGTTGTATTTTTAGTATAAGCTGTTAATAGGTTATGCCATAAGATCTATTATTAGTGGAAAATATATTTTAGTTATGTACGCGCACGATGGGTTAATAAAATAATACCACTAATTTCTTTAGTTGACATTTAATAGTGCAAAATAAAACGGCCTAGACAAATTTAAGTGGGTGTTTTAATGAATAACAATTCAAATCATATTTCAATTGTGAAACATGGTGAATTCTTATTTCGACATTTATGATTTGGTGACGAGCTCACATGTTTGTTTCTGGTGTCTCGCAGGATTTCTAGTGATGTTGAAGTGTGAAAAACCAATCTAGAAGATTCTATCATCCTTAAGTATCATCATCTAGAAGTAAATTCAAAATTATTTTTATATGTATGTGACCAATTATTTTATTTTAAATATGTCGGTTAATTTATTGTTTTAATGATAATAATCCTTCTGAAAATTGGATACTAATCAGGCTAGTGGATCTGCCATGTGTCCAAAAGGTGTCTCTTTAAAAATTGGTTATAACATTTAAAATGACTTAGTTTATATTTGTATTCAAACCAACTTCTAAAGCTGATGTGAATTTCAGTTGTTTATACTGGCAAAACAAATTGACATTTTTCAAGTCAAGGTTTAGACAATTAGTCCAATACTATGAATTAAACTGACAACTGATATAATCAATACAAAAATGTTAAGTTGGAAATCACTGAACCAATAGCTAGTTTTGTGACATAAGAAGTTTAAATAGTAGACAAACAGTCTACTTTCAAATATAGAAAACTTTTAAAACCCTGTTATAAAGACAAACAGTCCACCACTCTGTAATTCATAATTATACATCATTTAAATGAATTTCTGATTCATTTTAGTGGGCTTTTACTGGCTTTAATGATAGTATTATCGACATATCTGGTAACCTAATGCTAAAGGGATAGATCCACCTAACAGCATGGGATTTTGTTAAAAAGAATCCTTTAATATAATTTAACGCATCATTCTTTTTACTATTCTTAGTTCTATGATCCATAAAATTAAAGATATATTCTGAAACCTTTGATTAGTTTAATTTATTCGCATTGCTATTCCAAGACTACCACTAAGCTAACCCGATGGTTTATTAAAACTTCAGTGAACTTTCTTTATATTCCTATGTTTTCACTAAGTTAAGCAAAAGCCCCAGACATTTTCATTTAATATTTTCATTATTGCTTATAAACAAGGTTAGGTGTATATTGGCAGAGTATGGTGTCATGTTATTATTGTAAATTGTCTATGACTTTTTGCTTTATGTTGTTTAACTTCTTCTGAAAAATAGACTTGTATCGCCTCGTCTTTATATCTTATATTCTTAATTTATAAGAAAATCAATATACAGATTGTTTTTGCCAACTGCATTATTTATAGGTATATTTATCTCTGCTTTAAACTTAGGATAAACAACTGAATTTGAGGTAAAGTATAAGCCCACTTCACTTTCAAGCCAGCTTGAAAACGTTGATCTAAATTTAGTCATTGGACTGCTTGAAATTGCTTTCATTCACGTGTCTAAAAAATATTGTGATTGAAAAGAAACAGAATAGTAATCATGTTCATTTTTTCTTATGTTCCTGCTTCTGGTAATTATTTAAACCATTTATTAACTTTATTTTGAAAATAACAATATTCTTAGTTATAAACTACAACTGAATTGTCATATTACTATAATTTGATTTATCAACCAAAAATAGGGAGCACATATTGTTGGACTTCTGATTTTGTTTCATGTTTTAAAAAGTTTATAAACAGAAATAAATAACTGAGATTAGTTTCTTCGATTAAATTAAGATTAAAAGAAAGGACTATGCAGACATTTTATGGAAAAAGGTGAAATTTCTTAAAATTTAATGTCATAGTTTGAAATGGTCGGAACAAAACTTACATTGTCGCCACAAAATCGTTTGAGAGGTTTTCGAGATACAGGGTGTTAAACTTAATGTGTAGTGCTCTTAAAAATAAGAAAACAGTTTTATATGAACAAGTGTATAAAATAGTTATTGCATTCATTCAATTCTGAATACAATTACTATTCAGCATGGTATAGTCAACCTAACACTATAGTTTTCACCAAAAAAAATACCAATGTATACTAGCAATTTCTTCATCCTCACCTGTGGACACCTTTTCATAGCAAATCGCCGGTCATGTAATCTATAAATAATCTGCATTTTTTAGTAATTATGTTTTGTTAAAAAAATAAAACTAAGAAAAGTTTTCTGCCTGAATGGGGATACATAATTGTATGTTATTTAACCACTCGCTGCAATTTCATCAAGAGCCATTTCTTTGTAATATCAATTTTCAATCTGGAATTGCACCTAATGATAGTATAGTTTTTTTTTTTTTTAAATGGATATAGTATTAAATGTAGATCATTGTGAGAAATTTTCAGATACAAATATAACGAGATGGTTTCCGTGCATTTAGATTAAGTTAGGTTGGCGTGGTTTCTTTTTAAAGTTTTTATTTATTTCAGTAACTGTGCAGGTTAACTTTGATTATTTTTTTATTTATAGAAATTAGTGTAGGCTTGGCTTGGTTTTGTATGCTAAGAAGTTTATATTACTATAATTCATTTTATAGTTATAGTGTTTTGTTCCTTTGCACACTGTTGGAAATAACCCTTCATATCGTAAAAATTAAGACTTAAGTACTTTTTCAGTTGACTTTATAGATTATTTATTTTGTTTTGCAATTTTGGATTGGTACCAAATGTTATCAGTTAATACCTATGTAATGTAACATTTCACTAGGCCGTCATTTCTTCCGCCATATTGGATTTTTACCACAATATTACCAGGTCATCTCCCTATGACTCTTAATTTTGGACCAAAATTTGAAATCAGTCGGGTACGTAATTTTTTAAGCTACGCCTCGAACTGACAGACAGACCGACAGATTCGAAAGAAACATATTTTTGGCATCTAAGGACGCTAAACCGTGAAGATATGTAAAACTTGGGAAGGTGATTTTCTCACAATTGCAAACATTTTATTTGGCCATCATTTTGTTCAGCCATCTTGAATTTGTACCACAGTTACCCAAAAATTGAAATCAATCAAGTAAGCAATTTTTCAGGCTGAATTTTTAAAAGTTTTATTTATTAAACTGCTGCCTTTTTTTTGTGCAAAATTTTAGATAAATTGGATAGTTTTAACAATTCAATAGGCCACTATTTTGTTTCAACATGCCATAACAAAATGGCAGCGTAATAAAATTGTAAAATATCAGTCTAAAGAAATTCTACTTATACAATTGATATTAAATTTTTACCCAAACCAAGTGTGACAAAGGTAGAAACTGAAAAATTATTGAGTAGAATCCAATATGGTGGAACAAAATGACAGACTATTAAAATCTTTGGAAGCAATATTAAAAAATCCATCAATTTGCTTTTACCCACAACTTCCCTCGTACAGAAATTCATTACACAGAGATAACCCATTTTATGAATCCATATAGTTGTTTGGTAATAACTTAATGTTAGTATAAATATTCAGGGGAGTACTACAGTATACAAACACAAATTTAACTTTAACATATAATTGTTATAAACAATTACCCCTGTATTCAATAAAGAGGTTTAAATTTAAACCAGGTCTAACTTGACAGTTAAGCAACAAGTGAACAAATAATTTTTCTAAATTACAAAATGACAGTGACATATGCAAAACACAACTGGTAAACTGATAGTTTTAGTTACCATTTCAATTAGATCTGGTCTAACTCTTAAACCTTTTTAGCGAATATGGAGATGTATCTTTATAAGATTTGAAATAAGGAACTATTTAATCATAATAATTAACTATAAGTAAAACTGAAAAATTGTTTTGAAAAAGCACCCAGTTGTGCCGGCAGGTAGTTCTTACAGAGATACATTAAGTAGCTTCAGTCTAGGAAAAAAAAGCTTACTGATAGTGGTGGGGAAAGTTGATTATGTTCACATACAATTGTAAAAAAAACAATAGCCTTTAATCTGTGAAATCCTCACAAAGGAAGCCTTGCAGGTTGCAGGCATACTTTCAGTGATTAGTTGTCAAATAAGCAAGAGAAAATACTTCTTACTTTGGTATAAAATATAAGCAAGAACAAGTGTGGCAAGTAAGGTGTGATTGTAAACAAGGTAATAAAATATTGTGACATCATTCATTTTTCCCCCAGTTATTTGCTTTATAAATTTTAATTATTATATGTTCTAAATTCTGAAAACACAGACCACCTTCATGCACAAGTATTTAAAACAATTAAAAACTGTATGAAGACCTTGTGTCACCTGAATTCTTATTGAACACAAAGATCGTAGAGGTACAAAACTGTATCTCTTCTTAATTCTCGATGTATTGGGTTTGATACCTTGTAAATATATAAATGAGTTAAAAAAGAAAAGTTGCATGACAAGACCAATGTGTATGCCGAGATTCTCTTCACCACTTTATGTGAAGATGAAGTTCTCTATTTCCTGATTTATTTTTAAAGCTAAAGGTATCAAAACTGGTATATTTAAAATCAAGAAAAAGATATTTATCTGCTAAAGGTAAAATTTACAATTAATAAAATGCAAGATATATTTATATCGTTGAAAATGGACACTTTATATTTCTCTGTTACAAAAAACTTCAAAATATAGAATAGTGAAATGTGGACAAGCTAAAATTACCATGTGTTTTTGTTATTCTTTACTAGTTGTAAGACTGAAGCTGGCATTGGATAGTTGTGTTGCTTTATTTAGCATAACTTCCAGTACAATGGTGGTCCGAATGCAGTCATGACTGGAAACGTTTTTGCCAAAAAACCTACAAAAAATGTCTCAACTCATTGTCGTATGAGGCAAACAAAAACATGATTTTGTCCCACCTATGAAAATACGAGTCTTAAAAGTTGTTTGTAAATAGCATCTCTGACATAATTTCCATAAAAAACCTACCAATTTAAATAATGCATTGAGCTCCTTGTCTGTTCTCTCAAAGTAATTAATTTTTGGAACATCTAGTATGACTTTGATATTAAACAAAATTGAGATATCAATATTTTAAGTTAAATGGATGAGTTTGCACATTAATTTTCTAAATTTTTTTCTTCAGGGGTGTTGAGGCAAAACAACCTAACTCTGCTATCCGTAAGTGTGTCAGGGTACAGTTAATCAAGAATGGTAAAAAAATCACAGCCTTTGTACCACGTGACGGTTGCCTTAATCATATTGAAGAAAATGATGAAGTTCTAGTTGCAGGTTTTGGTAGAAAGGGCCATGCCGTTGGTGATATTCCTGGAGTTAGATTTAAGGTATGGTATTTTTAACAACATTTATTCTAAAAGTTTAAAAAAACTTTATTTCATACTGTCTAGTAAATCTATTTACTCTGTACTGATTTTTAGCCAGTAAATCAAACATTACACTATTTGATATTGTCATGTGTGATATAGCAACACAATCATGTTATTGTTATTATTATAAGAAGTAAAATGGTTTTATGTATTTCATAGTCACAAGCAAAAGAATCATAATTAGCTATTGAAAACAATGGCTATAACGTCATTAAACTGGTATGATTGTTAGATTGCCAACTAATATTTTTTTAAATTTTCATAAATATAACATTTTAGTTATTTTAAAAAAGAAAATACAGTAGTATAAAAAATTATATAACAGCCGTCTGTTAGGTGTTATTACAATAACTCTTATTGTAATAAGTCATCTACCAAACTCACATATAATGTGAATTACTATAACCTTAATATGTTAATATTCTCAACAAATTATGAATATTTAGAAATTGATAAAAAATTATATTTTTTAGTAATTTATTTTTATCTAAAAAATCATTTTAAGATTTTGAAAGTGTAATATTAATAAATGCTTATTGCCATTCTAATAAGTATATATCAGTGGTTTTAATAAAACATAAAATATTGATTCTTGAGTTTTATTAATGATGAAAAATATTCAGAGCCAATCCCATGAGTGTTACTGATTCAAACAATTTATTCTGATAAATTATAAATATTTTACAATACAAGCCTATAAATGTATATACAACATTACAAATTTAACGCGTCCACATTTTGTTTTAGGTTGTTAAAGTAGCCAATGTTTCCTTGTTGGCTTTATACAAAGAAAAGAAGGAAAGGCCGAGATCTTAGGTTAGGTTTTTTTGTATTTAATAAAATGCAGTTAGTTAAAGGTTGTTTTATTTCTCTTTTTTTTTTATTAGTAGTTATTTGATAGGTGTGAAGTTAGCAACGATTTTGCCAGCAACGTTTCCGTGGCTGGCGATTCGGTAACAGTGAAAACGCAAACAAAATTGAAATTCATCCATTAAGAAATAAAAAAAAAATTATTTGAAAATTTTAGACTAACATCTTTAGATCAAGCAATTTACTCTCAAAATTTAAACCAGATTCT
The DNA here is from genome assembly GCA_030620095.1 of Kuschelorhynchus macadamiae. Classification (NCBI taxonomy): domain Eukaryota; kingdom Metazoa; phylum Arthropoda; class Insecta; order Coleoptera; family Curculionidae; genus Kuschelorhynchus; species Kuschelorhynchus macadamiae. The sequence continues at coordinate 175,027 of JAUTXW010000263.1, read as the reverse complement.
ATGGGGACATGGGATGGAAAATCATCCCTTAAATAATTAAGAAATTATTTTACTATGAAATAGTGAATGCCTCACTATGAAAATTTAGGTGTAACATGATTAGGTAGCAAACAATTAGCCGTCAAACTTTGAAAAATAATCTATGGGGACATGAGGTTGAAATTCCTCCCTTAAAAAATAATAAATGTATTTAACCATAATAAAGCGAATGCCTCACTACAAAAATTTTGGACTAACATTTTTAGATAGCGAGCAATTTGCTCTCAAAATTTAAACTAGATTGCATGTGGACATGAGGTGAAAAAGCATCCCTTAAGTAATTAAAAAATTATTTTACTATGAAATACTAATGCCGCACTACGAAAATTTAGGAGTAACAAGATTAAGTAGCAAACAAATAGCCCTCCAAATTTGAAGAAGATTCTATGGGGACATGGGGTTAAAATTCATTCCTTAAAAAATTGAAAAATTTAACCATGATAAAGGGTATGACACCTCCAAAATACAGTAGTAATCTGGTTGTGTCACCAACAAAAAGCCCTTCAAATTTGAACAAGATTCTATGGGGACAAGGTTGAAATTCATCCCTTAGAAAATTAAAAATTTATTTTACCATGATAAAGGCGAATGCCTCACTACCAAAATTGTAGACTAACATCAGTAGATAGCACGCAATTTCCATCTAAATTTGAACAGGATTCTATGGGGAACCAGGGTTGAAATCCATGTCTTAAGAAATTAAAAAATTATTTTATTATGAAATGGCGATTGCCTCGCTCCCAAAAATTTAGGTGTAACATTATTAGGTAGCAAACAATTAGCCCTCAAAATTTGAATGGGGACATAGGGTTGAAATTCAACCCTTGAAAAATTAAATATTTATTTAACCATTATGTAACGAATGCCTCACTACGAAAATACAGCAGTAGTCTGGCTGTCACAAGCAATTAGCCCTTCAAAATCTGAAAGAGATTATATGGGGTTGAAATTCATCCCTTAAAGAATTAAAAAATTACTTTACCATGATAAAGCCAATGCCTCACTACCAAAATTGTAGACTAACATCTTTAGATAGCACGCAATTAGCCATCTAAATTTGACTAAGATTCTATGGGGAGCAGGGGTTGAAATTCATCTCTTAGAAATTAAAAAAAATAAAATTTTAGATAGCAAGCAATTTGGTGCAATGGGGTGGAAAATCATCCCTTAAGTAATTAAATATTTTTATTTTACTATGAAATAGCGAATGCCTTACTACCAAAATTTAGGAATAACATGATTAGGTAGAAGACAATTAGCCCTCAAAATTTGAACAAGATTCTATGGGGACATGGGGTTGAAATTTATCCCTTAATTAATTAAAAACAACTTTTTCTAAAATAAAGGGAATGGCTGACTACCAAAATATAGGTTTAAACTGGTTATTTCACAAACAACTAGGCCTTGAAATTTAAACAAGATTCTATGGGATCATGGGGTGGAAAATCATCCCTTTAGTAATTAAAAAATTATTTTACTATGAAATAGCGAATGTCTCACTACGAAAATTTAGGTGTAACATGAATAGGTAGCAAACAATTAGCCCTCAAAATTTTCTGTGGGGACATGGGGCTGAAATTTATCCCTTAAAAAATTAAAAATATATTTTACTATGATAAAGCAAATGCATCATTCCCAAAATATAGGAGTAATCTGGTTTTGTCACAATTAGCCTTTCAAATCTGACAAGATTCTATGGGGACATGGGGTTGAAATTCATCCCTTAAAAAACTAAAAATTTATTTTACCATGATAAAGCGAATGCCTCACTGCCAAAATTATGAACTAACATCTTTAGATAGCACGCAATTTGCCATCTAAATTTGAACAAGATTCTATGGGGACATGGGGTAGAAAATCATTCCTTAAGTAATTAAAAAATAATTTTTCTACGAAAATTTAGGTATGACATGATTAGGTAGCAAACAATTAGCCCTTAAAGTTTGAACAAGATTCTATGGGAACCTGAGGTTGAAATTCATCCCTTAATTAAAAATGTACAGTATGAACAGGGGTTGAAATTCATCCCTTAAGAAAGTAAAAAAACTATTTTATTATGATAAAGCGAATGCCTCACGACGAAAATTTTACACTAACATCTTTAGATAGGAAGCAATTTGAATCATACTATGGGGACATGGAGTGGAAAATCATCCCTTAAAAATGTATTTTACTATGAAATAGCGAATGCCTCACTACCAAAATTTAGGAGTAACATGATTAGGTAGCAAACAGTTAGCCCTCAAAATGTAAACAAGATTCTTTGGGGACATGGGGTTGAAATTTATCCTTAAATTATTTTAAAACAATATTTTCTAAGATAAAGCCAATGCCTGACTGCCAAAATATAGGCATTCGCTATTTTATAGTAAAATAATTCTTTAATTAATTAAGGAATGATTGCTACCTAACGATGTTAGTCTAAAATTTTCGTTATGAGGCATTCGCTTGATCATAATAAAATAATTTTTCAATTTTTTTTTAGGGTTGAATTTCAACCCCGCTTTATCATAATAAAATATTTATTCAATTTTTTTTTTAGGGTTGAATTTCAACCCCGCTTTATCATAATAAAATATTTATTCAATTTCTTAAGGGATGAATTTCAACCTCTGTTCACCATAGCATCTTGTTCGAATTAAGATGGCAAATTGCATACTTTCTAAAGATGTTAGTCTACAATTTTGGTAGTGAGGCTTCGCGTTATCATGGTAAAATAATTTTTTATTTCTTTAAGGGATGAATTTCAACCCCATGGCCCCTAGAATCTTGTTCATATTTATAGGGCTAATTATTTGTGACATAGTCAGATGTATTTTGGTAGTGAGGCATTCGCTTTATCTTGATTAAATAAATTTTGAATTTTTTTAAGGGCTGAATTTCAATCCTACGTTTTTTTTTGCTACGTAAACATGTCACTCCTAAATGTTCGTAGTGAGGCATTCGCTATTTCATAGTAAAATAATTTTTTTTAATTACTTAAAGGATGATTTTCCACCCTGTGTCCCCATAGAATCTGGTTCAAATTTTTAGAGCAAATTGCTTGCTATCTAAAGATGTTAGTCTAAAATTTGCATAGTGAGGCATTGGCTTTATGATGTTAAAATATTTTTTTAATTTCTTAAGGGATGAATTTCAACCCATGTTCTATAGAATCTTGTTCAAATTTAGATGGCAAATTGCGTGTTATCTAAAGATGTTAGTCTACAATTTTGGTAGTGTGGCATTCTCTTTATCATCGTATTCCTTAAAAAAATAAAATTATCATATATATATATATATATATATATATATATATATATATATATATATATATATATATATATATTAAATATATATATTTAAATATATATATTTAAATATATATATATATATATATATATATATATATATATATATATATATATATATATATATTTATTATAATGCAATTATTTGTTTTTACCCCTCCCCTGAACAAAATTCTGCAGGCGCCAATTTTGGTAGTCCTAGGGATGGCAATATTTAAAAAAACATCTCGATGTATCGGATTCGATATTATTATTACCCGACTAATCGGGTCATTACCAATGTAATAAAGTGTCTAAAAAGCCACACCAGCATTAAATAAACTTTAAACACAAAAGCAGCTTGTAGTTCATATAAATACGTACTTTTCTTTGACATTATGATTATAACAAAAACTTAACTCTGCAATAAATAGAAAAAACATAACAAAAATTTAACTAAAAACAAAAGTAAGTAGCTTGTGGTTCATATAAATAAATACGTAATATTCATTTGACATTATGATTATAACAAAAATAAACTAAACAAAAACTTAACTCTGTAATAAATAGTAAAAACGTAACAAAAATTTAACTAAAAACGAAACATTATTACCAATAATAATTGGGTAATGAACCCAAAAATATTAGTTTTGAAAGCGGTTCACCCAAAAGCCTATTGCGAGCTGTAGTGATGGTCACAGAACCTTTAGAAAACACCTTTTTTGACGGAACCGATATTCCAACTGGGGAAAGGTATTTCCTAGCAATAGGATACAAGTTTGGGTACCTATATATGTTTCCACTCCTCCCACACTTTAAAAATAACTGTTATTATTGTCGGCTTAGTACTGTGACTGTGTGTGAGTACAGCGATGACAACACAACGTTTATCTTAGGAACGGATAATTTGTTAGTAAATCCGAGACGTTGGTGGCGACTTTTTGCTAATACATCGATGTATAAAAACATCGAATTTTAAGCCTGATATCGCGATGTTTTTGAAACATCGATGTATCGTTGACATCCCTAGAGTCCCGATTTGTGATTTTGTTGTCCCAAGTTCTGGTATCTTTATCTTCGTCGAAGATTGAGCCTACAGCTCAAAATTTGTAATGGTGGTCTGATTTTTTTCCACAATGTTCAACCAAAGTATATTACCTACGAGAAGTAAAAGTACTAGCAGTCGGCGACCTTGTAAATCGTAGATCACAAGCATTCAGACATCTTAACAGAAATCAAGCTGTTCCTTAAGTTTACGAGTGACGACAGCGCTTGAGCATGTGTGCAGATACTTGAACTGAAATACGAGGGCTATTCAGAACTGTGTTCTAAATGAACTTGGTTAAATTGAATTGATTGGTGAACAGTACTAGTGGTAGTGCGTATTTTCCCCTAAACTACACCGGCCCAAACAGTTAATGGACCGAAACTTCACTGGCCCAAACCGTCGAAATCCCGACAGATTGGAATGCGCCGCTAGCCCGACATTTAAATACCGAATTGGCGAGCTACGCTACTGGCTAAAAATTCTTTAAATAAATAGGCTTGTTGTGTTGTCAAGTTTTATTGGTTCGATGTATTTGGCCCTAAACTTCGCTTGCCCAAACCTACATTACACATAACCGTCAATGGCGCTAACAGTCGAAATCCCGACACATTGGAATGCATGGATTTCGTCGTTGGCCTTAAACGTCGAAATACATAAACATGCACGCCAATGACGTAAGAAACTTCTGTCACTGTTGCCAAAGTGCGTTATTGTTCAAATGAAGTACATATTTCCGACAATATTAGTAATATTGTTTTTTTATTTATATTTGATAACATGTTATTAATATTCCTGAATGTTCTCAAAGAATTACCTAGTTTATAAAAATAGCAAATAGCTACGTATTAATTCTACTGCGACCGTATCAGTGTTAGGATACAATAAAATAAGTTTTACTAACATGATGAAAAATGCTTGTAAATTGTTAGTTGCTTCGATTGTGAAACCTGCGGAAATAATATGCAAGCTTTTACTGTTTTCCCGATATGTCTTGAATTCTCAGTTTTTCGCCCATTTAAATGCAATTTCAAGAACGAGATTACTAGAAAGTTAGATTCAGCAATTTAAAGGGACTATCAATATTAGGACAGCAGAAAGTATATTGTAATGTACAAATTTCATATTGGTAAGCCACTTAGATTCTTTTTTTGCGTATACATCTATTTTCTTAAATATTCCTCTTCGGATTTTCTACAATCTATCGGTTTTTTATAGTGTATATATAGTATTCAATAGTGCACACTAAATGTTAGTTAAAAGAAAAACCTCAACAAAAACATTTGTATTCGGTTGATAACATGATTATGATATATAGTTGTGTTTGTATTTTTAGGAAAACCAAGTAAATTCATGGATGTATCATCCACAGTGGGCTCCATCTTGGCAAATCGGGGTATGAATCTCAGGCAACAATAGAAAATGAAAATCAGCTTCGCATATAAAATTATGAGTAGAGAGACAAAGCAGTGACGAATGGTTCCATGGTCCATCTGAGAATAAATATAGAACTGCTGAGGTAATTCATATGTCACAATAATTAGATATTTTAATAATGAGGCATTTTTCCTTTTCAAAATATTTTCTTCTTACAAAGATAACTTTTAGAAAAATTTGTTAAATAGGTAGCAAAATAAAGTGCTTTGAAGATTTATTTTACATGAAGAGATCCATATACTTATCATTTTTAAAAAGATAACTATTACTCTCATACAGGGCCGTGCTTACCCTAGACTTGGCCTGGGACAAATTTATTTGGGTCAGTATTTTCAAAAAAGGCAACTTATTTTGTTAATGTTTACAAAATTTTAAACACTTGTGTCTTCGATGTTGGAATACCCCTCGGAAACCCTAAGGTATTTTGATGTTCTCTATTTCTTGAGTGATTTAAATGAACCATTCATTCATACTAGGCTCTACACATACATCCGACTAGAGGACCCTTATGAAATAAAGAAATTTGGTGAAGTGTCATAACCAAATCATTCTTACCCTTGTGTTGATATTATTGGAGATATCCCTATTTCTAGAAATTAAGTTTCCGTTGTTTATAAAATACATTATTTATACACTGAACTTAAGCATCTTGAAAAGAGTTGATACTGTTGAAGACTTGGGAGTGCTATTAAATTCCAAATTTACTTTTGCCAAACACATAGATAATATCACGAATAGGGCAATAAAACTATTAGGCTTTATTTTAAGATGTCTTTGACCTTTCAGCAATGTGTACGTTCTAATAGAGTATTTTGTACTGTGCCATCTGGATTTGTGTAATTTATTTAAAATTCTTAAGAATTTTATTAAGTCACCTTCTCTCTTATGTAAAATAAACTTTCATATTTCTGTCAGATCAACAAGACAGGAGTCATTATTTCAGACTAAGTTCCACAGAATTTGATAGGTTGCACTTTGATTTTGTAATTTGTTAAGTCTAAAAATGTTAATGGCTATTTTCTGTTCATACATTTTTATTTATTTGAAAAAAAACAAACATTGTTTCTTACAAAAACAGAAAAAAAAATACACAAACAAAAAGGACGTGTTATGATAGTTAAAATCATTTAAATTATCCTCTACACTTTACAAGGTTTTCTATGAGAGATGCATAAGAATTTATTTATGGCACAAATATAATTGAAATTTTAATGTAACTTAGATTCTTTATTGTCTAAGAATTCTATCTTACTGACAAATCTGATTTAGATATTGAATTAAATTTGCTTATATAAGTAAAAATATTGAGCTCAATTAAGATGTTAAATAAATGGAAAGAGCAATGGTATGTGATTGTCTTGTATGACCAGTTTGGATGAAATAGGGTATATTCAGGATGTTACTGGAGTGGTCCCATAGCAAACATATTAAATATATCGGAATGATGCCATACACGTATACACGAGCGCGAAAGACAATCTATATCGCGTTCACTATATTGCCAGAAAAAAAGTATGCATGTTAATATGGTGATTCTGGCAAAATTTCATATGCAATGAACTCAGGGAGTCTAAAATTTTAACATAAGTTTAGGCCTTATACTTTGTATAAAGAAAACTAACAAGAATGAAATAAAAACAAGAATGAAATAAAAAAATTAAAATTACTAATCAATATAATAAACAACAAAAAGTAAACAATAATATTTTATTTCCATATATGTAGGTACTCATTATATAAATGTCTGTTTATGATTAAGTTATTAAGAATTAGTTTGAAGATAACTTCATAGTCAAATTTTCAATGTGGAATAAAATATCAAATTTTTACTTTTTAGTGGTTTTTTTAAGTCCGTTCTCTTTTTTATAAAAAATTCTGTTTGGATAACAACGCTCTCTGAAGTAAACATTGTGATGTAACTCCCCAGAAGCGAACCCCATACCCTGTGTCTGTGAAGTCAAAGCCAAACTTATTCTTAATTACCTAATCACAAAAATATATTTATGTAATGAGTGTTTTGTTTTACTATCTCTATTCATTTGGTGACTAAAATTTTCCAGATGGAATATAATATTATTTTCCAATTTTAGGTGCATTTTTTGAAGTCGGTTTAATTTTTTTATACATATTTTTATTTCATCCTTTTTAGTTCTATTTATATGAGTTTTATTTTAAAAGTCATATTTAACAAATAACCATATATAATATCTATGTAAATTCCTGATAAAATGGTGAACGCTTTTTACGATGAATAAATATTTAATATAGCGTCATACTTTTTTACAATATGCCAGCTGTGGGACCACTCGGGCAATATCCCGAATATTCCCTGAAAAGTTCATCCAAATTGTTGAAACCATCGCAGAGTAATCTTTGTACATATATAAAAAAAAATGCATAGGGTGAAATTAATAACCTCCTTTTTTGAAGTCTGTTAAAAGTTGCATTAATATTTGTGACATGGCAAGCTAAACAAAATAAAGGAAATGCCTGTAGATCCACCTTTTTTTGTCCAATTGTAAATATTTAAAAACTGACATTCATAGAATTTAAAGTTTTATCGGAATGTAAAAATGCATAGATGGCACAATTTCTGATATATTTATAACATGTGTAAGATAAAGAGCTGGAATATACTTCTACAATTAAGCATTTAGTTTGATAATTTTTTTTGAAATTATATGGGCTCATTATTTAAATATAATATGTAGTTTTTTTTTCGTTTTCTTTTTAAAATTCAAATAGCCTAAGTTCACCAGTCCTGTTCGAAGTAGTGCCATATCTATTTCATTAATTTCTTTTTTTTTTTTAATAAGTGTAAATGTTTTTGATAGTAATTAGGATTTTTCTCTATTTTTAGTATGCCCAAGGATGATCATTATGTAATAAGATCACCAACAAGATGTAAGCTCTAGAAAGTAAATGATATCATCTTGGACTGTGTTATTGGTTAAAATCCGGCCTTACCAACTACACCGATTCACTTATTGCCAGGGGCGAGGCAAGTGAAAACAACCCCTTTGTGAGTTGAGAAAACTCATTACATCATAAGAAGATAATATTTGCTGTATTGTATTTTAAATAAAATTTATGTTTAATATAATATTAGGTTTAGATTTGTTCTGAAAATAAGCTATATAAGGACTCATTCACCATTTTGTGAAGTAGATTTTATTTATGCATTTACAATGTGTCGGACGTATTTATGAATAGGCTTTTACTTCTTAAAACTTTTTATTGCTTTATTTCCTAGCTGTAATAGAACACTCAAATAATCTACATTAATTTAATTAAAATTTGGATGATTTATTTATGTAATTGAATAAATTATTTTTCTTTACATTAAGAGTTAGTTTAAAATTATCCAAAAACCATTTAACTTTATTTATGTCCTTAATTAATAAATCCTATACTTCTTCCCATGTATTACTGGGGAAAATCAAAATGGAGTCATCAGCATAGGCAACCACTTTGTGCCAAGATTACAAAGAGTGTTGATATATAAGTTTAAAAGCACAGGACCCAGCACTGTACCTTATGGTACTCCAATTCTGATTTCTTTCGGCTGACTCAAAGCTCCTACTTTAACATAATTAGATACATTTTGAAAACATTCAACATGGATCCTCCACATCATATAGCCATCCACAATGTCCAGTAGCATAGCCTGAGGGATTGTGTCTAATGCCTCACAATAATTAGAAGCGTACACAGATGTATAACTTTTACAAATATTTGTTATTAAATACACAAAATGATTTAAAATATAGCTATTATTACAATCCAAGGTTAGGCTAACTCCAGACTGGACTCATTCAAACTCTACATAAACTTAATTAAAGTTATCATAGCAAAAATACAGTTGTCTGTATTTTAAAAACAAGACAATCTATCTTGTTAATCTTTTCAGAATTTGAAAAAACACCCAGTATACGTAGAAAATAATGGATTAAAAATCTACAACTTCTGCGTTTACCAATCTTTTCTACCTCTTTCAACAAAAAAGTCAAATGGAGGTTTAATTTATGATCAATCAAAATTCGTATGCAATCATAAAACGATTACTTCATTTTGAAGTATTCAAGATTTTTGTATAATTATATATGATTTGTTTTTAAATTCCAATGGGATTTGGTTATATATCCTTGGCACAATTATATATTTTGACAAATAATGACATTATGCCAAAGTCAGTTAAATAAGATATTGTTTAAACTAGATTTTTCTCAAAAAATTATTTTATGACATTAAACAAAGCACTACATGTATTATAAGGGATAATGCTTTTAGTCAATGTCTAGCCCTCTTGAAACACTGTCTCAACCTTAGGTATTATTAGCCTTATAATATGATACCTTATATGTACAGCTGATAATTGTGATATGCCGGAATCTATATATAAAGCTATTGTAGGATATCTTTTTACTGGTTTGGAACTATTTATTTAGAAAACTTAACATTTACTTGAATAATGATTCTAAAAGATACACCATAATTTTTTTTAACAATACGCAGTCTTATAAGTTTGGCGGCCAGTTCCCAACATATGGTAAAGTCAACGATAAGATATTTTCAGGAAATTCTATAAGATTAGTTTAATTAATAAATTAACCTAAGAATAATAATAAATAATAATTAATAAACCTAAGAATCTGAAAGCATGAAATTAATTGAAAATATCTTCGAAAGACTTTTGTCATTTATAATTATATCATGTACCTAACTTTTTCCTAAACCATACTTAGATTTTTAAAAAAATTGAAGGTATGATGTGCTATATCTGGCATACTTACTAAATTAACTTATTACTGAATTGTGTATACCAACTCGAGAAAATATATAAATAGGCCACAGTTAATATTTTTAAAATATAGGGACAAATTATTCAAATTTCTAAACTTTAGCTATATATCTTTAATCAATATACAAAATATGTGATACACTTTATAGCAATAAAAAAATTTATTCAACATAGAATTAAAAATAAAGTTGACACTACATTTATCATATGGTGCATCTTTTTGCAGCAACAGTAATTATAAATGAACCACTTTATGTGACGAGCATATTCAGTAAATTTAAAGGTGCAGAACTTGAAGCTTCCATATAATAAAGAGGCCCAATTATTACATTGATGGAATGAGCTATAATTGGGGCTATATGACACTCGGATCAATACACGTAACTAAAGTCTTTTCTTTCTTCCTATGCAAACAGGGCAACAAAGAGTACTGAAGTATGACTATAATATACACTTCACTAATATCTGCAATGCACATATGAGCAGAACTAACTTCCTAAGCTTTGTCTACAATACCTATATGAAACATCAAGAAGACTTGCATTGGTCCTAAAACAAATTACAATTAATAAAGTACCTGCATGAATAATAAGCTTAGGCAAAATCATTAACAATCTTATAAAACACTAATCAATATGTGACTGATAAAAACTGATTTTTAGATAGGTATTTGCTTAGGATCAGGATAAAAAATTAAATACTAAAAAAAGTTGAAATTGTGTCTCAAAAAGCTCACAAAACAAATTAGTTAAAAGATATATGTTCAAGCTTCAAGGCTTTTGTGGAAATATTCAATCTCCATTATTCCATTAAATAGAAATTATCCTGTGATAAACAATTAACTTTATAATAAACAAAAACAATCAAAATATTTTCACTTCAAAGTTAGAATGTAGGCAAATACGCTAACATCATTTTTTCATGGTGTGGTTTTGATTAACAATGAATAAACAATATATTTATTTGTATCAATAAAACTTGACAACACAGCAGGCCCATTTAAAGAATTTTTAGCCAGTAGCCTAGCTCGCCAATTCGCTATTTAAAGTGTCGGGCTAGCGCCGCATTCCACACATTCCAATCTGTCGGGATTTCGACTGTTAGGGCCAGTGAAGTTTCGGTCCACTAACTGTTTGGGCCGTTGTAGTTTAGGGAAAAATACGCACTACCATGCGTACATGAACACATAATTTTCCCGAATTTGTGTGACCACGCCGTGCGACTGCTGTGTTATTGTTGCGTTGGGATTGCGTTTAATAAAATAGCAGTTTTTCAAAATTGACTATTGGCTGCGTGTGCAAGTAAACAAAGTTTTTTCCAAATTTGTGTCATTTTCGGGAAGCCCGCATTAATTTTATAAGGTATGTATTCATATTTGGTTTGCTGTCATTATACGTAATTATTTTTGCACACATAAATGTTTCATGATTTTAAATTTTGTTGTTAATATAACTTTTATTTATATATATATATGTTTATATTAAAAAGTAAAAAATTAGTACCTATTATTATTATTTATTAAAATAATTTGCATAAAGACGTTAAAAACCATTTTTCTTCACCTAAAATAAAAGTGATTATTGCAGTACAATAACAGAATAGCAAAATACATAGACATTTGCCGAATTCACTAATAAAAATATATGGTAATAGCGCCCTTCAAAATGTAATTTCTCCGTGTGATGAATTAAATACTGCCACCACGATAAAAAAAATATATTCGTTCCTTATTGTAGATTCCGCGAAAACAATTAGAGGCCAGCTCCCTTCAAAGAATTACCGCTGACAGTTTTCTAAGAACAGCGACTTGTTTACTAGAGGTACACTACCGGGCGAAAACTAACAGATCATATTTTAACCCAGTTAACTTAGCACTCAAAGCCACGTCTATTTTGTATCCTGACGAATAAATGAATTTAATAAACGAAAAACTGATGCGATGATCAACTGAAGTATTGTGACACGACTGACAGGAATCAGATTCTGAAATTTACAGCCCAACATCAGAATTTTGAGACTTTTGTAGCAATGTCTAAATGAATTTTTGATTTATTATGCTATTATATTTGCATTTATGGCAATAATTAAGCTCTATTCAGTAATTCACGCTTTTTGTAAGCTTCAAGAATTTTCTGCACTTTTGCTTCCTAATGCATTTCACTAATAAAGAACAAATTTAATGAGGAAAGAAAATCGATCATGTAATAAAAACTGTACTACTTAAAGCGGCTATTTGATAAAAATAATAATGCAGAGTACCCGAAAAATTGTTGATCTGTCAAAAAAAAACTTGCCATGTTATACTAATTCGTTTATTTTAATTACTTGTTATACCACTTCGATAATGATGATAGTTGGTGGTAAAAATACTTTAACACTGGAACAAAATTACATTTAATTGAACTTCTGCATGATGCAACAACTTATGACGTCAAAGATGGGTGTAACGAGTACAGAAAACTGAATAGACCTCTAATTAACAAACTTGCTTTTATGTCGTCAGTCGCTTCTCCATTTTGCTTGCAGAATAAAAGTAAATTAAACTTTCAAAATTAATTTTCATATAAGTAGAGAGCTTGATTTAGATGGCATTGCGGTAAATCATTGCCAAACAAAAATTATCAACTAATGCCAACGCAAACATTTCGTCCAAAATTACTGCTCAGCGCCTGTTTTCGATTAAATGAAAAAATAGTTATTTTTTGTTATACCCGTGAATAGGCACTACTCCAAATTCGGGTAATTATCCGGTAATTGGCAGCACTGCTGATAGAACGTTGGTTCGCTCAGCTAGGCATTATACAATGGATGAACCAATTTAGCTCCCACAAACTGTTTCCACTGAGTGATTAGTGGATGGAAGATGATTTGATAACGTATTTCAAAAACGCAAAACAACGCGGCGGTATCCTACCGAAAAATGAAACGATTGAAAATTTTAAATAAACTTGGTAAAATATGATCGTTTTTACACAAACCACTAATATGTATATACAATACGCCATTCTAGCAGAGATGGGACCAATCCTCCCGAAAAAGATTCGAATCGCGACTCCTTTTGAACATCGAAAGTACACAAATCTCAGTGCAGTGGCGGCTCTTCCATAGGGGGTCATTTGGTCAATGAGCCCCCAAAAATATTTCAGAAAATAAATTATTCGTTTGACTGTCCCTCCTAATAGGTGTAATAAAACGCGAACCTTGGGAAAAGTTAAATACCTACACTATTAGCCGCGCGCAGTGGTCCGAATGGTCTCGTTGCGTTTCTTAGACATAATAAAATGCGCTATACTAAGCTAGGCTTGGCAGCCCAAATTGCCCTGATTACCTTAAAGCTTGACGAAACTACCCGAAGATTTCACAGCTACCGAGCGTCAGCCGAACGAGTTAGCAAATGGAATATGAAGTCGCGATTTGGGTCATCAGCCGATCTCTTCTCATAATTCGATCGATCGGTCGCGACATCACGTCGGCATGCAGAAGTTCTGTTGGTCAGAAGTCGCGCGGTCGATATTCTAACCCGATATCGTTTCGGACGTTTTTAATCGATAAAAATTGATTTATATACTGTTTTGGTAATATATACTTCTTTATTTTTATGAACCATGTGTGAGTTGGAAATATATAGGAAATAAAATGTTGGGATTGACTCGTGCAAAAAAATAAACAGCTAAAAATTGCTTGCGAACTTAATTTTGCAAAAATAACCAGTTTCAAGGTGGTCTTGAAGGTGAGTTGTGAATGTAGATGAAATAAAATGTCGGTAGTGCAAAAAAATAAACAACTAAAGAGTGCTAACGAACTTAATTTTGAGAAAATAACCGAATTCAAGGTAAGTGGTCGCAATTTGCCAGAATTTAGTATACGACAAACTAGTAAAGACAAAAATAAAGAGATTCATCGGAACTTTCGCAAAAGTATGCACGATTTAGCTAACTGGATATGTGGTTGTGAAGTCTCTAACTCATTTTACTGTTATGTTTGTTTTTTGTTTTCTAAAAAAACATGCGTTTTCTGCAGATCACATGAAATGCTCGGTGAACTATGCTACGGTCGGAAGTATTGATATTCGCACTCAGCTAGACAAAGCTTATAGAAAATCCCTTAGAGATTTTAATGAAAATGTATCTAAAAATCCATATATTTTAAACAAAATTATAGGTTGTGTAAAATTTTGTGGGGCATTCGAGCTGACACTACGTGGCCATGATGAAATGGTTTTGTCTGAAAATCCAGGGGTTTTTCGGGGGCTTATAAATTTTGTTGAAGAGTTGGGCCGAGATCCGCTTTAGCAATGTTAAGTATCCAAAAATCGTTTATAAAAGGAATGTGCGTGCAATTTTAACAGTCGTATCATTCAGCATTTTTCCAATTCTAAAGAACGAAGAGTAAACCTGAACTTCAAGAGAATTTAAAGCTCAATTTAAATATAAGATATTTATTTTAAGTATGCCTATTTTTAAATTTGTTATTGACCTTCCAATATAATTCACCACGAGCCGCCACTATCTGAATCCTGTTGCTGTTATTTTTATTTATCAATTTCGGTTTATTAACTTAAATTGTATGAGGGTTTCAAAGTCGAAAAAATGTTTTGTAACTTTACTTAAAAGAATATTGTTAAAAATTAAGAAGTTTGAACAAATTATAATTAAATTTATGTTAACAATAATGTAGGTAGGGCGTTAGTGCTAAAATGCTTAGTTTATATATACATCGAGCTATTATTTTCGTATAAAACTTCAAGTTATTGTCAGTGTTGTCAGAACATTTTGATAAACGGTAATAGATAGGCGTTCGAAAAGGTAATAGATTCTGAAGAAAGGTAACAAATTCTTTTTGAATTATTATTTTAGTTGAACACTGGGCTTTAACAAAAAAAAAGCTTGCGTTCATTCCATATACGGTGATTTGGTCATTTAGCCATTTTCCTACATAAATCTTTTTTTTTTGCTCATTTAAGGTTTTCGTATTTGTTTTTATTACGAGCCTTGAGTAAAAAGGTAATAGATTTTATCAGAAGGTAAAAAGTAATAAATCTCTCCAAAAGGTAACAGATCTGTTGCAATTGTAATAACCTGGCAACACTGGTTATTCTTTGTCCTTAAATTAAGGTTAATACAATTTTACTTTTTATAAATACCGGGATTTAAATGTATGATTTAAAATATATTTGGTGTTTAACTATTTGTATACGTATTTATTCATCTTAATACAAATAGTACTTAAATAGATAAACTTATTCAAACACGTAACCAATAGTAACCATATAAAAACAAAATATATAAAAATCCCTATTTACTTCTTTATCCGTGCGTTGTCAAAATTCAGACGGTGGAATGTTTTTCAGAGCTTTATTATGATTCAAGACATAAAGGACAGTTAGGTTTGTTTTATTTTATATCGGAATAAAACCAAATAATAAAATATTTTCTTTTTTTATATACAGGCTATGATAAAATTTTAAAAACAAATTTAGGACCTAAATAAAATATATGGATATGGAAAATAAGTATTAAATTATTAATTTAAGTTTGTTCGGCCACGCTCATAACTAGAAATTTTTATTAATTATTTCATACCAATTTTGAAAATCACTGACCAACATTTTTACGTCATATTTAATTTTCACGTCGAAAAATTGCCTGACATAACTGTCGGCAGTTTCTCAAAAAAAAAAAATTGTAAAATATTCAACTTTGACAAAGTAAGTTAAAATGAGTATGAAGTAATTATTTTATATTTTTTAGTTTAATAATTATTGTTCTTACTGTTGTTTTAAACCGTTTCTAAGAAATTTGTTTAACAAATAGCATTTGCGCAAGTGTAGAACTCCTCGTCTTCGACTCAGTTTTTTTAAAACCATTATCGCTCACGGTATTTGCTAAAAAAATTACTTGCAAACACGTGTTTCCGAAAGAAATTGATCCACGAGGGATATTACCCCGAATATTTATGTGTTTATTGGTTGTCAGTTACTTTGCATTACATATAAGGAATAGAAAATACCTAACAAGCAAACGCCTTTATGGAGCGTTAATCGGAATTCTTTTTGTTCTTGTCTTGTTTATGTTCTTTGGTTCAACGGAGTCGAAAAGACGTCACATCTGTGTACTAATGTGACATTTTTTGTCATTAAGAGACTTAATGAGCGTTTTTTATTTTGCTTTTACGCCATTGTTTTTTTTATTGATTTGTCCTTATTCTTGTTTTGCAAAAAAGTGCAGAGTCAGATACTTACCATCGTTTATTTTATTCCAGTACATAATAATATGTAAAGGTTACTACGCTTTTGTTCTTTTTACCTCATATGAGGTTTCTTTTGAAAACAGCCTTTATCAAAAAACGTCTATCCACAGCAAGTTGTGTGTACAACCGGCGAGAAAGAATTAAATGATCATACGTGTAAAATCGCTAGCGCCGGTTCCCGGCAATGAACTGTATGCTACGTAACTTCCCGCTACCGACAACCTGCTGCTATTATGCCATAAACTAACCGATAAACCTGTGTCAATTGTGTTTGTACGCTTTAAGTTCAGAGATCGTGAACGCGGACATTACTGTACTATAGGTTTTGTTAAAAAACTTGTTTTAATATAGACTTGGAATTTTGTTTGCACGCCAACGTGCGCAAATATTTTTTTCTTAAACATCAATGCGAGTTCCGCAGAGTCTTGGTTGAAATATTTTTTTGTTGGGACAAAAAAAATGTGTTTTAAAAAGCGTATTGCGTTTAGATTAGCCCTGGTTAGGTCCTTTTTTTGGGATGATGTAAAATAGCGTATCTGTATAAAAAGTGTATCTATATTTAAACAAGATTTGTCAAATTCGGCAAGCGGCGGGACTCGTGCGGATGTTTAAGAATATGTGCCTACCACGCGTTTCTTTGCGGCAATCCTAACCTAACACACATTCAATTTCAACTCGAATTTGTGATGAAATTGACTTGGTTGGCAAATTACAACAGTGTGCTGTCATTTACATTAAAGAAAATTCAAAGTGCACTTGAAAGTTCAAAGTTGACCTCGAATTGAAGCAAGGAGCTTGCCGATGCCAAGCAGAAATTCGATAAATGTCAAATTTTTAGGTTGTAGTTTTTATTTTAGTTAATAAAATTCTTAATAATTTTACACATCCAACTATTTATATGTTTTTTATCGCTTTAATAAAAAAAACCTTTAACCGTATATTTTTGGATTAATTCTGCATGTATAGCCTAGACCAGAGTAAACATAAACTTCTAAAACTATAACGGAAAAGCATAAAAAAATTACTAAACAATTTTCTTGCTCTAATTCAGTGTATTTTACATTAATATCTTAGAAAAATTACAAAATCGTACCATCTGTTCAGGATATTATTTCCAATGTAAATGCACTTTTACGAAATGTCAATTTCAACTTGGATTTTGAAGTGAACGTAAATTTAGCTTTAGGCATTGTATTTTGTAACTTGCCATATCGTTCTCCGTCTGAGGCTTAGTGCGAACTGGAGCGGCCCTTCCAAATTTTGAAGACGTTATCGGTGGGATGTCCGGTTGGTGAGCTCTAAGCTCCCGGTATACCTCGTATATTCCAAATATCTTTATAAATTTTTCCTTCTTTAAACATTGAAAGTACTACTGCTATCACGAGATGACCTTTTCTTTCAAGCCACCCTCGCCCACTCACGCCACATAGCGTTCATTTCTTTACTATTCTATGTAGAACTGGGCGGACGAACGGATAGAATGCAGGAACAACTACGCATCACACATTCCCTCTCTAGTAGGGTTGTTAATTTCCACACTGAGCGCATCCCCCCGAAATAAAGCAACTTAACCGGACACGTGGATCCATTTAATGTTAAAAATACAGAGGTCTGCCTTCAACGAGGCAGACTAAATCCGCAGTTTTAATAATTATAACGGGGATTCGAACAAATATACGCTGCATCCAAAGTCGAGTATCATACTACTGAACCGAGCCCGGAGCCAGCAAGTCTGTGCCCAACATTCAACAAAACTTGTTTAGACATTGCCCCAATAAATGAAAGGGTAGGAGGTACATTGAACAAACTGTGTTGTGATTGGCGGCCGGCGGAGTCGTTGAAGATTAGTCTATACTTATTATCTTCTGGTCGTGTTTACAGTTATATTCAGGGTTAAATAAATTTTTCCAGTTAAATATTATTGAAATAGGAAATATTATTAATATATATTATTTCAAATTATAAAAAGAATGTGACTACTATTTTATTTGTACATCTGTAGATGAAGAACGCAAATAGAGAGAGGGAGGAGGGAGGGAGGAGAGAGAGAGAGAAAAGGGAGAGAGAAGGAAGTAATACGAAAGACGCGTGGCTAGAGGTAACGGGATATTCAAATTTGGCTTCCCGAGTTCTGTTACTTTCTATTAGGGCTGCTAATGGTTTTATTGACAAACCTGTTGCTAAGCTAACGTGGCAGATCCACCTAATTGTATAACTGATGTTAAAAAAAGCTAAAAAGAATCAGGCAACTTTTTTTAATATAGATACAATTTTTTTTTATCTCCGAGATATAAGCCATCAAAGTTCACAATCTTATACCCTTGTTTATATCTATAAACAAGGCTTATACACAGACTTTTTCACTCTCTGTTCTGCAATTTTTATAAGAAAACGGTTGAACGCACGATGTCAATTGTTATTTTTAATAGGGAATTTTTCTTGATTTTGTGTTTTATGCTGGCAACTACTGTCATTCAAAGAAGAAAATTTAGTAACTATTTAATTTTAAAATTCCACAAATTTCACCAATATTTTTAAAACAGTTTATAAAGAATATTTTGTTAAATAGGTGAATCGGTACACGAATAGCAAACAGTAAGGCGCCCCAGCGCGGAGGGACCAGGTGAATTGGTACCGAATTAGCACTAGGTTAGGCGCCGGAGCGCGGAGGCGTCTTTTTTATTTATTGTTAATGTACTATAGCTTTAACGAAGATGCCTGCACGCTATAGCACAGCCGCTCGACGCACTTATGTAATAAAATGCCCACAATAAATTTTAATTTTAAATATTTTTTCGAATGACAATGGTTGCCAACAAAACATTGTATCAAGAAAATTTCCCTCTTAAAAATAACGATTGACAGATAAAATTTAATTGATGTGATTTTTGAATGATATGATGTTATAAATTGGAAAATATGTGTAATTTAGATATTTTAATTATGTATTAAACCGTTTTCTTATGAATATTATTAAAGGAAATTAAAAAGAAGGTGAAAAGTGTATAAGATTGTGAAATTTGATAACGAATATCTCGAAAACGAAACATTGCCGAAAATATAACTTCGAATTCTTTATCAGGCGTTGAAAATCTACTACCTTGTTTATACTCCACTGAAATAAAATATATAGAAGCTGGGAAGTCAAATTACTGGCTCCTGGCTCCTCTACACGCTAGTACAGAAATGTCAAAAATGTAAACAAAAACAGTTTATTTGAAAATAAATTAGAAGTAATAACACTAGTTCAGTTTTTATTAT
This sequence comes from Kuschelorhynchus macadamiae, assembly GCA_030620095.1. Lineage (NCBI taxonomy): Eukaryota > Metazoa > Arthropoda > Insecta > Coleoptera > Curculionidae > Kuschelorhynchus > Kuschelorhynchus macadamiae. Next base: position 154,926 of record JAUTXW010000263.1, on the reverse strand, counting down.
GATAAAAAACGCAGGGTTAAATATTTATAGACGGTGCTATTGTAATTCTACAGCTGGAAAACCTAAAATATGCATAGTTGGAGCAGGACCTGCAGGTTTCTATGCTACTCAACATCTGGCAAAAAAAATAGAAGGATGTGAAATTGATATTTTTGAACGGCTTCCAGTACCTTTTGGATTAGTTAGGTAAAATATATATCGTATTTAATTAAATAGTAGTTTAAAAGACACGTTTGGCTACATAATATTTTTTCTAAAAATTAATAGGTCCTGCCTATATCACATCAGACCATTTAAAAGTGATTTTGTTGCAATTAATAGGTAATTAGCTTGTCACTTAATACAAAGAAATAACTTTAATTGATTAAAACAACCTATTTTAAAGTTTTTATATAATAAAATCATATATTAATAAAATATAGGTCAAAAGTCACATTATGAAGTCATAATAAGACTGTTGCATTTAATGCAAAAGGTTGTTAAGCAAGTAATTATTACTGAACATAGGTTAATATATTATTAATATTAGAAATAGTAGTACTGCACCATCTATGAAGAAAATGGTGACAAATTTTATGTTAAATGATATATATGTTTTTGGAATAGATTTTTTTGAGTTTTTTAATCTTGAGCTTTATAATCTTTTTATTGGTCAAGGAATCTCTTCACAATTTTCACTATAATAGTCAGTATTAATCTAAGGAGGTTCTAATCCTGATATATATTTTCTGTATAATATGTAGAAAATATATTTGAGAAATAGAACATAATTAGATAACAACATGAATTTCAGACAATTGACTTAAAGCAAAAGCAGCTCCTAAATCAAATGAGCTAACCAAAATAATCCCAAATATGTATGTTGAAAATGAGCAGCTAACTATAAAATCTCTGTGTGAATGAATGAATCCCTGATGAGCAGACAAAATGTACCAAAAAGATAACATTTTTGTGGCAACAGAAAATCATAGAACTGAATTAAGATTCAGCTAGTTATTGCTTTAAAAGAAAGCAAGGATTTTAACTTATATTTTTGTGACCATCAGCGAGCCTATCAATAATAAAGATTATGCTGTTGTAGATTAGAAATCTATCTTCTGTATTTAATAAATCAAATTATATTTTTTTAGACAAATGAATGAAATAAACATAAAATATAATAAAATAGCACCCTTTTTTTTATAAAGTTTCCATTAATACATTTAAATATGATTTTTCAAATCCTTTTTCAATCTATCCTGGAATCAAAGAGATTGATTTAGTTACAACCCGAACAAGAACTTTTCCCTTTTAAATGTGATCTTCGAATAGTCTTCTTTTTTTATTAACCCTCTTTTTTATGCCAAAATGATTGCAAAAAACATTTCAACATGGTTTATTAATTCAATTTCTCAGAGTATAAACGCATTAACAAACACCCCTCATCAATTGTACATAGTCGCGCCTTATATTATAAGTTTTGAATATCCCTCATAAAACAGTCCAAATAACATGCAAATTGTAACTAGAAAAATTTCAGTCATTTGATTTTTGATATGGTATATTTCCAGGATTATATGTATTTTCGTTGGTATACTAATATAATTAAATATGATTTAACTTACATAAAAACTAATTTTATTTTAGATTTGGTGTAGCACCTGATCATCCAGAAGTAAAAAATGTTATTCATACTTTTACAAAAACAGCAGAAATGCCAAATGTAAATTTCTTTGGCAATATCAATCTAGGTCAAGATATTTCACTTGAATCATTAAGGAGATTTTACCATGTTGTACTACTTGTAAGTATAATTCACAGTAGGGTCTTTTGATATTGTTACTTATACCCTATTTACATAGAAATATTAGATTACATACTTATCTTAGTTAAAATATAAAATAAAATTATATATAATATTTATCATTATCATGAACCATTTCAAAAAAATAAACATTCAGAATAAAAGTTTTTTAATTTTTTTTAAACACTCAGATAAATTTTACAGAATATCATAATTTGAAATTTAAAAAATATTTTGAAACATACTGTGACAAACTTCAGCTGTTTTTGTATGGAATGTAATTGATTTATGTTATTATTTGAACAATATTTATTTATTTATTTGCTGCTTAATTTGATATAATTTATATATAAAAGGTATTAGGGGTTTGACTACAAATATTTTAACACTTGATAGTATGACCCATCTCGATTAAAAAAATCTTACATACATTTGGGTCTATTCCTTACCAGTTTTAAGAAAAATGGACTGGAATGTAAAAAGTTATATTTTGTTTTATTAATTTTTAAGCAAAGCATTAATACTTTTATTAATTTTATTTTGTAAAACAACTAATTATATCATTTTTATCAAATCCCTATAGTTTTTTTCTTAGTAAAATATCCCAACAAACAAAATTTAGACAATAAAAAAGGGATCTTCTATTTGAGCTTACCTCAAAAAATTCCTACTTAAAAACAACAACCTCACTGATAAACAGCTGGATTCAATGAACTTAATTCACAAATATAGCAAATAGTTTAGTTTTCTGTAGTGTAAAATAATTCTATACCTATTGAATATGTAGTGTCGATTTTAAAAATGTATACAAATAATGAATATGCAAACATGTTACTTATTTATGGAGAACATAGACAGAATGCACATTTAGAGACCCAAACTACTCTTTCCCAGCATTCGAATGACACAAATTTGTGTTTATTTGTCCAAACTGTGGCAAGATATGTGTAAACATTACTCATAATAATCATGGACCTCAGAGACAAATAGCACCTAAAAACGAAGAATATGGTTCAGCTCTTGTGAAGGAAACCCCTATTGTGATGTTGGAGTCAGCATTTACTTTAAGTTTTCCGAATACTTTTTTCCTATTGTGTGTATTACGTACCTAATTCTATTAATTTAAGTGCTTAAGTTGATATTGTTAATTTTTAGAAAGTATAAACTTAATTAGGATTATGCAGGTAAAATTGAACAAATAAATAATAATCTCCAAAAATAATTATGATTTAGTTACAATAACAGGTTGTTTTTACTTTTTTTATATGTGCCAATATTATGTTAAAAAATCACTATCCTTTTTAGTAAATATTCATACATTCCAAATAATTAATCAAAGTAAATAATTAAACATTTTAAACTGTGATATCTCAACAACCATTTAGAATTTACCAATAGCATAAAAGAATTTTTTTGTCAAAAATCATCCATACTATCATATATTAAAATATTTGTACTCAAACCCCTAACATCCTGTAGATTAGATAAGTCATTCTAAAATAATTACCATATCTGCTTAACTCTGAATATTTTTGTTGTTTTCCAAGTTTTTTTGGTAGTCTCCCTAGAAATAATCTATTTTCTTGATTATTTTAATCTAATTTGACCAATCCATGAATTAATCGGTTTGATGAGAAATGGATAGATCGAAAAATGTGTGAGTCTGATTTTTATAATACATAAAACAATGTTGTTGCATCCATATAGCTCTGATAACATTGATATATTTGGTTGAGCAGCATATTAGATGAGAGGGGAATGACATAATGGGTCTAAGTAAATTTGTCAGGCAGTAAAATTGTTAGTTAAAATATTTTCTCAGTCTTCCTGGTATTCTGACTTACATTTGGTGTGGTAAACCAGTCTTGCTGCTCAGATGATAACTTTCTTCCCTATATATTTAAACAGATGCAATACATTCTGTATGTATGAAAATATGATTTGTATAGATAAAACAGATAATATGCGCCCATATTCACTAAAAAGGTTTAAGAGTTAGACCAGGTCTAGTTGCCATGGTACTTAGAACTCTTAGTTCGCCAGTTATGTTTCGTTCATGTCACTGTCGTTTTGTAATTGTGACATTTAGAAAAATTATTTGTTCAATTATTAAAAACGTCATCTTAAACCTATAACAGTCAAGTTAGACCTGGTCTAAATTTAAGTGAATACAGGTGTTAATGTTTAATACTAGTGATAAAAAAAAGGACTCAATACTGACAGTTGTGGTATGCTATGGTCTCTGGCGTACTTGCTGGAAAGCTGTTCCTTCTTAGCAGAAATCACTTAAGCAATTACAGGCATCCTTTCAGGACACATGCCTGTCAAGGACCAACCGAGTAATTTAGGGGTACATGCTGGTAACCTAATATGTAGATTCTGCAGTAGAGAAAATGAGACATATTGTCTGCTAGTATGAGCCACTGGATTGCAAAAGGCACTTGATCCTCAAGTAAGGTCGACCTAGAGAATGTTCTGGACTTTCTTATTTTGTACCTGACCAAATTTGTCCAGAGTTTTAAGGTGGAAAGGCTAACTTAAGTATGGAGGTTGGCAATGAGCACATCAGCACAGACCCCTCCATACTGGCACATAAGCTACAAAGGTGCCAGGAGGGTGGGTTTTGGTCAGTATTCTACGGGAGATGTTCTATTATGCTCAAAGTTAAACTTTATTAATTGCTGATGGCAATCTATTCAATATAGCTGCAGCAAATCAAAGCTTAAGGGACCAAATAATATATATGTACTAAGTTGCTCAATAAGAATAATTGAGGAGTGACAATTAAAGTTAGATAAAAAAATAATGCTTCCAAATGAATGTTTTCATTAAAGGCATTTGTGATTTTGGATATCAACTTATTTATGGGTGCAACTGTTGAAATGCCACTAAACTTTTATTGCACAGATAGTGGGGTCTCAAAATATCTAAAGATTGTAGATTTTAAGATTTTTATAAATATTTCAGAAAATCAAGTGATCAAAGAGATTAATCTGTAGTTTTCTTAAAGACTGATAGTCCTTGGGCCGTGAAAAGGTAAGATCTTTAATCATTTCTTGTATCAACAAGAATCGCTTTTATGCTTTATATTATTATTAAACAAACTATTTGTATTTTGTTTTTTTTTATGTTTATAATCTCAAAAAGCACATACATGTTCTGTTTAGCACTCATTCCAACATCCCTTAAATTGAAAAATGGTTATAGTTATTTTTTCAAATATGTAATGGTTATTTCTAGACTTATGGGGCAGAAGAAAATAGGAAACTTGGTATACCTGGAGAAAACCTGCAGAATGTTATTCCAGCTAGAAATATTGTGGGATGGTATAATGGGGTTCCTAGTGATACTAACTTGAAAATTGATCTAAATGCTAACAATGTAGCTCTTATTGGACAAGGGAATGTGGCCATAGATGTGGCTAGGATTCTGCTAACTCCTCTTGATGAACTAAGGGTAAATTTAATATAACATAATTGCCCATAACCACATTTTTAAAGAAATTTTGAAGTGTACCTTTACAATGTCACATCGGATAGATATTTTACAATATGATATTTTGTCATCATTAATAATAAATATATTTTAGAAAACCGATATTACAGAATATTCCCTTCAGCAGCTATCTCAATCTAAATTTAAAAAAGTACAGTTGATAGGACGTAGAGGCCCTTTACAAGCTGCCTATACCATCAAAGAATTAAGAGAAATGTTAAAACTTAAAAACTGCAAAACGGTATGGAGGCCTGAAGATTTTGAAGGTATAGGACCCAACATTGTTGAAATGTTAGCAAGACCAAGAAAAAGAATAACAGAATTAATGTTAAAGTCAGTGCAAGAACAAAAACATGTAGATGGAACATCAAAGATGTTTAATCCAATATTTTTAAGATCACCATTAGAAATTATAGGAGAAAATAGAGTTGAAGAACTAGTATTAGGTGTAAACAATTTGGAAGGTGGTGATTTTTCAAAACAAAAAGCTGTATTAAGTGCCAAGAAAGAGACAGTTCATTGTGATTTATTAATTTCAAGTATTGGTATGTTAATTTGAGTTTTTATTATTTTAGTTGTGTACTTATTAGAACTGAAATGTTAAATAAATCATTATAACTGTTCTTTGGACTGAACCGTGATTTGATTTGATATGAACTAATTTTTTTCTAGGTTACAAAAGTATTCAGGCTGATCCATCTATTCCATTTGATGCGAAAAGAGGTGTAGTAAAGAACAATAATGGAAAAGTTGATACTGGATTATACACATCAGGATGGTTATGTATGACTTACAGTTGATTTCTTCTAAATTCATTATACATGATGTTTCTTAAATTATCCTATTAATTTTTTTCTGAATTATTTTGTAAACAAGTGTTCTGACATAAAATATGCAGGAGTGCATTACTTTCTACCTTCCATTTAGTTACGGCAAGTGAACAAGTAAATTTTATTAGCATGAATTGGGTTTTCAAACCTTCATTGTCTTCATAATTATATTAATTGAGTATATCATTATAATTTGTATTCACAATTTAAAATTAATTTTAGGCACTGGTCCTGTTGGGGTAATTCTCTCGACTATGTCAAATGCATTTGGAGTAGCTGAGCAAATTATTGAAGACATTCTAAAAGATAATATACTTGCTGCATGTAAACCTGGCTTCTGTGAAGTAAAAAAAATCCTTGACCACAAAAATATTCAAATTGTTGAATGGAAAGACTGGGAAAAAATAGACAAATATGAAATTACTGAAGGCAAAAAAATAGGGAAACCAAGAGAAAAAGTTGTAGACATAAATAAGATGCTTGAAATTGCTAGCCCTTAAAAAAAATCTTTATAGGGGTATAGTTTTAGGTAGAAAAACTAGAGAAGTTATATATTTTTATTGAATTTTTATACTTAGATCTATATTTTTATACAATTGACATATATCTTTATATACAAATGCCTATGTAGTTTGATTCCGAGTCCAATAAGAATGTTCTGAGCTGATTGTTGGTCTAAGCAAAGAATAATTCTGTAGATAAATTATATGCTTTACAAATTCACTGAATCAGTTAATGTATATAATTTTGATAAACAGTTTTACAGTAAAGATAATTAATCATGATATGTTAGGTATGATAGAATATTTTTTAATAAAACCTGCCATCTAGTTCAGTGCGGAGCACACAATAATGACCTATTCTAAAGAAAACTAATTTAGTCTCATTTTATTATCCACCTTCTTTTGCCTAGAGCATCTAAATGACTGTGTAAAACTGTGATTCACACCAGCAATTGTATTATAATATAAAATCATCTCTCTAAAAGAAAAGAATATTAACTTAGTATTTTATAATTAAAGATATATATTGAAATTATTACCAGTCCGTTATATTCCAAAACATGTTTTCTAATTTTTGAACTATCAACCCATGTAACAAAGTCCTCCAATGTTCTTGTAACAAGAAAAGCAGGATCTTTTATTAATTCAGGACCAACTCTAACATGACCTTGTTCTACCAGTTTTATTGCTCCCTTTATGTTTTCTGACATTTTATCTAAAAAAAGGAAAATTATATTTAATAATAAGTAATGTTGTGCCTCTCAGTCAATAACTTTATTTTAAAAGAAATTATCTTTTTTCCAAAAGTAAGTCACTTTAACAATTTTTGGTCTTGGGATTTGGACCAAGCATACATAAAGGTTAAATATAATAAAAACGTAATATATCAAAAATTCATAAACTATTTTAAAACATTTTATCATTAAAACATATTTTACGGAAATAACTTTAAATCTATAAAAGAAACAAACTAAACTGCAAGTTTAAATGTCTTTGTTATTCATGAAATACATTATAGCTGTGGTCAAATTGACCAGTATAAAATTGGCACATTTTTAGGCACTGAGAGGCCAATAATTGAGATATTTGACACTCATGCTTAAAATTTTAAAAGTTCTTATGCCCAGTTCACAATGTAAAGTTTGTATTATAGTTTTTATGTTTTACTGACAATCGTAATGATTCACTTTAAAAACACATGTCAACTCGAGGGCATAAATATAAAACTCTCAAAGTACTTACTTCTAACCATAACAACAGGCAGTCGCCTCCTACAAAATCCTGAAGCGGTAACTTTTTCTGCTAAACTCAGGTCCCATCTAGTAGGAATTAGTCCCATAACATATCTTTAAAAAATTACATGTATTAATTTATTGAATGGAAAACTTATTTAGGAATTTCAAAAAGAAATAGGTAAAATATACCTATATTTTTAACTTACTATTACTAGAAATAGGTTTCGGTAAACTATGTTGACACTCTTAAATCTCATTTATTTTGGTTTTAAACACCATTCTAACAGTTCAAATTGAGAAAATGTGTGGAACACTCTCAGCAGCACTCAAAATTTACTTTAAGATGTAATTATTATACAAATCAAAGGTAATTTTGATTTCAAACATCTTTCCGACTGGTTCCATGGCCATGCTTGTTTTTAATTTGATGTGCGACGTTGCCATATTCATAATTAAAGAAATACCTATAAGTTATAATACACGTAAAACTAAATTGTTTTATAACAAAACTTATAATTAATAAGAATGCGAATTAGGTTAGGTTATGATTGGTTTGCCATCATATGCCATGTAAAGAATGCGCGCGGTAGCGCGCCAACCGAATTCCGAGTCTATATTGAAAGGTCGATGTTTCTGTAACAAGAACTATATTGTTAGGTGAATCTGTCCCGCTAACGTTAGGTTAGCCCAGGTTCGTCAATAAAACCTTCACTAAAACTATAATAATAACAATAAATAATTACAATTCTGTTGTCCAAATAATTTTCAATTGGTCATTTCATTTCCTTTAATAAATTGGTAAATCTAAAATTTGGCAACATTGCTAAATTTTTCGTTTTAAGGCTGTCAAATTGTGACGGAGTGTGACTTTTAATTAATTTTTTTTTACGAAAACTCTTGCATATCCCGCAATTTTTATTTTTGAAATGTAATATTGCAAATGGTTACTTTCTGGAAAAAAAATAAAATATGCAAAATTCGACTGTCAGGATAGTATACCGGACCCGGTACAATATACTAAATATTTTTTACTTGAAGTGACTAGAAATCTTACAATTTTTCAAGCAGCTGAGCACTGGCCTCTGTTCTGAATGGGTCTTTAGGTTCCATTTCTTTAATTTTTCTTGCTAGTTCACGTATGTCTCTACTTAATTTGTTATATCTACAAAAAAATCAATACATACAATTAGTATTTAAACTTTTGTGTAAAGTAACATATTTTTTACAAACAACAAACAATAGTACTTTGTGTAGTCTTCTCGTTTTTGTATATGGTACTTTTTAAGCACTTTCACTTCATGTAAATTATTGTCAACCTCCCATGAAATAAAGTCAACTTTTTTCAGTAGTTTTTGCTCATGATATTTTAATTTCCTAACCATTTTGAAATCTTTAAAACAAAGGGAAGAAAAATCAATGACATGTAAACAAATATGTTACCATAAACACGTGCTGAACTGTCAAGTGTCAGTTCCAGAGATGTGTCGAATACGACAAGCTAAATCTCAAACCGATTCATGACACCAATTTACGATATATTTACAACACTTGTTTATAGATATAAACATTTACAACCACAGTATGATACGTATCGGGACACATCATTCGGGAGTCAAGTAGGCAGTAATACACAATCGTCTGAAAACATTCTCTAAACTGTGCATTTGCAGGCATTGGAAATTTTAATCGGAAAACAAAGGGGACAGATATAAGGTATTTTAAATAACACGAAACGTGAGAAACATTTGCTATAAGATTTGTATTTAAACCTAGCAGTATGCTTCGACATGACGTCACGCGAGATGCGCGTCGGCATACCATTTAAATTTTATCCTGGTTTTTAGCGATACTTCAAAAACAAGTTAAGTGCAACCTTCCAAAGTCGTAGTTTTTATGATTCTAATTTGAAAAAAGAGGTTCATCCATAAATTATTGTGTGTTGGAGTTAAAAAAAAGTTAATCTTTCAAATTTGTCAAATTTCGGTGGTATAATTATTTACAAGAGCACACAATACAATATGTAGTAATAATAAAATAACTAAAGATTATAAAAGTGGGTAACAAATAATTAAAGTTAAAATGTTGTATATTAAGTCGAGAATATGTTAACTAGCTACAGGAGGGAGGTGTTGATAAAAAAGTTTGTTGAATTTCTCAAAGCAGAGAATATTTTAAATAAGATGTTAAATATTCATCTAAATATAATACTATTCATTTCAGAACACGCACTTAATCTTTAAAAAATTCACAAAACCAATATTTATAAGGAATTTACCTCGGAATTTACTGCTAAACGGAACGCCACTGGCGAAATTAGATTATTAGAAATATATCTATTCCGCCTCGGACGAGACGATATAAAAATTTGTATCAAGAAAGGAATGAATTGAAACTTTCTAGATCATGCTACTACAAATTATTCCTACCGAGATCAAAAAACGGATTGTATAAGTTATCTCTTTTTAGTCGTTAATTTCTGATATGTTATTGTTATATACGTTCTAGGTACTTACCATGTAACAAAGTTGTCGTATAGTGCTACTGCCACTGATAGTAAGTAGCTACTATATAAGAACTAATATAAACCCTTCCTGGGCAATAGTCACTATAAATACAGAGGGGGTTGACAGGTTCAAACGCGCCAGCCCATAAACCGCAATTCGTAATGACTAATGTGAAAAAAAAACAAACGCCGGCACCGCCTTGACTTAAGTCAGTATACCTGACTGAAGTCTTTAATCTGACTTAAGTTTTTTTGCTCTTTTGCTCTGACTTAAGTCTTCGAGGTAATGTATAATAAGTCAAAAAAAAAGTATTAGTCATTTATAAAATGACTTAAGTCTTAAATCAATTTTTGAAAAATTACTTAAAATGAAAAGACTTAAGTCTATACAATGATTTAAGTCAATAGACTTAAATATTTTTAAGTCTGACAGCTCTGTCCGATAATGACGTCGATAGTAAATATCGATGTTATGCTACCAGCCTTGTTTATGCACATAAAACAAGGCTACAAATGGGGATAAGAATAGTTAAGGACAAAACGTTGAACCATATATTTAAAAAGAATATCCATTGAACCCTATCAACGATTATAAACAAAAATCGTTGAAACGCTCTAGAGTTCAAATAAACACTGAAAAGTCGATACGGTATACAGCCCAATCCAAGACGATAATTTGATACATCGGTGGCTTCATAGGCTTGAATTGATAAAAAATCTGCCGTTTCAATTTGGTTAGAAATTTCTTTCCTACACACTTGTAGCATGCTGTCTAGAATATCATAATAGCAAAAGCTGTGCAAGAATTAATAAGATCTCGAGATGACTCATGCTTCCTCATTTTTTCAGGAAGGTGGTGTAAATCATTTATTCCTTAAATTTTAGTTAGTTAAGGTCCATTCTAGAGTCGGCTTTATATAACAGCAAACACGGGAAACAGTACAATACATTTTTTATTTCACATCAAATATCCAGTTATTTTTTTTCCCTGTCTCTTTAGAAAACAGGCGTGTAAAAGACCTGCTTTCGGCCTTTCGTTCACAAACAAGGCCAAACAAAGTCCTGCCAAGCTCTTTAATTTTTAACTTGTCCTCTAATGAGTCGATTTTTTTGTGTAAAAGATTGTGTACAGCATTCATATTGTCACACCTTTAATTATTTTAGTTAGACATACACAGTTTATTAAATAAAGAAACTACCGACCAGAAACCAAACACACACTCGCTATCAAATTTTCATATGACGCGGCTTAACGTCCAAAACATATCCATGTATGAACTAAATAAATATAAGAGGTCCCGGCACGAGAACGATATATTTGGGTTACTTCGTATGCTGTTGTCCGTGATGCTTCTTTATACACGAGCGACTTCCCCATACACAAAAATTAAGCGCATTAAAATCGGGGCTCTTTGGCATTTGGCTTCTACGGCCTATCCAGCGATGAGGAAATTGAATATTTAAGTAATGTCGGACAGGTCTAGAGAAGAAACTTTAATTTTAAATTCATGTTGGAAATGACGTTCGGCTATTAAATGCGGATTTTCTAAATCATATACATGTTTACTCTTAAAGTTGAAAGCGCCTCTACCTGTAAACGTTGCTTTATCTGTAAATATTATTTTGCCTAAAAACAACGGGTCGGCATTGTGCTGGATACGGCAGAAACGAGCGAATGTCAGTCTGGCTGGCAATAGATTCTGCACTGGCGTGAAATGAAATAGAATTTAAAGAATTTTGGAAACGTTGAACTTGCCTACACCATTTCTCGCAAAAAGATGTCTTGTACTTAATTCGGCTACGCGTATCAGAATTTCTTCTTCCTGGTCGGGAGTTATAGTCATAGGGCGTCCTGCAGAATGTCGTTTGTGACGAAAATAGCCTGTTTCTCCCAGTCGGTCATAGAGATTCTTGTAGATTTTAAAATATGGCTGTCTGCGTTGTTGAATGTTGATACATTTCTAAATATTGTACTTGACCCTATTGTACTATGGGTCCATGAAAGTTATTTTGCACGTATACATACATCGTATCCCGCATCTCTTTGTTAGAAAACTTGATATGCTTTGGCATTTCGTACTTATGAAAAATATTTCAAAAACTTTGTGAAACATGTCATGTCATGTCAACAAACCCTACCAAAGTTCCACAGTAACTTTAAATTGTTTTTTGCGAGGTAACCACTATAACCTACGGTTAACGTCTATGGTAGCGTCATAGTATGTTTTGACTTTTGATTAGAGATGAGCCAAACTGTGATTTTAGTGGAACAGTGACAAGATGTAACTGCTCCATTTGTGTCACTGTAACAAATAGCAGTTACTTTTTGGAGCAGTTACAGCTTGCACATTTATGGTTTGACGACACTGGTTTATGAAATGTATATACTGTTTAATGTTTTTAAACGGTAACGGCAAACTTTAAATCTGTGTATAAATTTTTTACCTAAAAAACCCTCATGTACATATTTTGTTTTTTTAAGCCAAAGCTATGTTTTTTTCGTTTGTTTTTGTTAATATTTAAATATGAGAAGTTACTATGTTTCCTTTTCTATATATCCTTAAGCCAGTTTTTTTTTTTCGTTAAAATAGATAACTGGTTACAATAATGAATAGGTGTATAGGTAGGTAATTCAAACGCCATCAAGGAATGTTTTATGCAATAGTAGGTACATACTACATTACTAAGACTTTGCTTGGTTTTTGTCCATGTTAAAAAATGAGAAAGTATTTTTTTTATATTCTTTTATATTACTACCATGTTCATCATTTATTTATTTGTTAATGTTAAAGGAATATAGAATTTATTTTTTAAATGTATTGTGTCTTTTTAGACCTAAGTCGAGTCTAATAAAAATATCATACATAGTAGTAGATGAAGTTGTATGACTAGGCAAATTAATAACTTTTAATTTTTTTTAACAACAATCAATATCATCTGCCTGCGATATGTGAGTAATCACGTCACGAATAAGGAATAAATAATAATTATAAATATACATAGCACTCTTCAGTGCCAGTTCCAATTTCTGTTTGGTGTGGTCGTTTGTCTGGCCGTGACTGTAATTTTGTAACTCTTGTACAAAGAGAAGAAGTTTCCAGTATTTAAATATGTATTAATGCATTCCATTATGTTTCCTTTAGTCCTTTACATGATAACGATAAACAAAACACAAACAAAGATAAATTAATTTTCTCAACTTTTATTTTATTAAATTAATTTAAAAAAAGAGCAGTGTAGCCTTTGTTACTGCAGCTGACATCTAATTTAATAACATCCTATTTCGATAAAAATTTTACATTTGTGAATTTGAATTTCCAAATTCCTTATATTGAGTAACTTCCTGTGCCTTTTCTTTTAATTTGGTTGCAAAAATTAATTCAGCTAAGTTTTGTTTTTCTGCTGTTTTGACTATTTTCATAATTGCATCGCAATTTTTTATAAAAAATTGAAGAGAGCTCGCATCTCCACAACCATCAAACGAATCAATTTGATTTAAAACATCGATAGCGTTTTTACCCTCAGACATTTAAAAAAAAAAATTAAAATTACAATTTACTTCTTAATTTTAAAAATATATGCGCAATACGAAATAATTATTTTTTATTTTGATTTCGTTTCAAAAAAATTCTCGAAAAATCAGTAGTACAAGAAGTATCTAATATTTTATTATTAATATTTTTTTTTAAATATAAGCATAAATATTTTTATTTTAATTTATATTACAATTTTTTTATATATTGTTACTTGTCTTAGATATAATTATTGTTATTATTTAATATTTTTTTAAATGTATTTTCTGTTATTTGCAGTCTCTCCCCCTAATGCAATATTTATTAATCAATTATCTTCCTAAATACTTAAATCTAACCTAACGTTAAAGAAAATGCAGCGTAACACAGAAAACAAAAGAAATCCACTTACAGTTTCATTACTGATTTCCGCCGTTGCCCTTTAGATCTCAGGTACAAGTACGATGAGCCTTATCGCAGTTTTCTTCCTGGTGGATTGCTGCGTCTCCGCGCTCCTTCAAAATCCTCCAAGGTTTCCTGGGTGAAAGTTGTCTGCTGCGTCTCCGCGCCCCTTCAAACAGACTTTGCCGATTTCCTAAAACACCTCCTAACACCTGCACAATGTTCCTGCTGCGTCAGCACGTTCCTTCAGGTAACATTCACTTGTTTTTTCCGCTGCCATCAACTGTAATGGTTTAATATTTCTAATCTCGCCGATTGCCGCCAATTGTAATGGCTGAGGGTAATAGTACTGTTAAGACACTGGGATTCTTTGTTATTAAAACACGACTTTTATTTAAAAAAAGAATAACACTTATATTGAAAACTTAAATACAACAATATAACAAAAACTAAGTAAATAGGGGAAGAGCAAAGAAGTGTCTGTACTGGGCAGAAACCCGTAGAATTCTATTCGTCCACTTCTTTGCAATTCATAAACTAACTTAGGTATAATGGTTAAATCTAAGAGGGGCCCTTTGTCGGCTCCGTTACTCTGAAATTTCGACAAAACAACATAATTCCCAATGGGTCTAATAGCCTAGTTTATTTATTTATGATTGCCAAAACATTTCTTGAAACCAAGGTTTTATTATGTGTGAATTATGGTATTTTTAAATAATTCTATTTCACTGTTTATACAAGATGACTTTCTCTCTTGCGCTCTTATCGATCACGAAGCCCCCTTATTCGACGAGGATTGCCCGTAGGATCGTTATAGTCTTATAGACAACCAACTATAATAATTAGATGATATTGAAATAAAAAATAAATAACAAATAATACAATTATTATAACATTGAGAGGATAATATATTTACAAAAACAAATCTCATTGTACTTATGTATAGATTATTTTTTCGATCACTGCTTTTTAGCCTCTTTTGCTTGACGTCTTTGTTCTGCTAATTTTTGTACGGCTTCCCTTTCTTTCAAGTATTGCTCACTCAGTTCCATCATTTTCGCTTTCTTGTTCATTTTCTCACGCTGAATAAGTTGTTGTTTCACAGAAAAAGGTACATCAGGAATTGCATAAGCAACGAGGCCCTTTATTATAACTACAATATGCTAATATAGAAAAATTAATAATAATCATGGGTCTAATGGCCGTTACGGTGTATTGTAAAGAATGACCTTAGATCGAATGACCATATAGCTCGACGAATTTTTCAACAAACCCAAAGCTTTAGGTATTTAAGGAATGTGATCTATAATTTTAGTAGTGGCGGTTCTTAAAAAAAACTTAAATAACTACATAAAATATAAAATAAAAATTAATATATTACATATTTAAAATAATATATGTTTAATCAAATTTGTAATTCCTGAGCATATTGTTTACCCTACTAGAATAGTGGGTTAAGGCAACCTTGAAGCTACATCCGATACAGATTCCCGTGCGGTGCAAAAGTGAGATGTTTTAGCAGGCTGACAGCTATTGCGCGGGACTTGAGAAGCATTTACGTGTGACGTCATATAAACATATAAAATTGATGGTAAATAAAAAATAATTATTGAATAAAGGTTGGAACACAATACAAATTAAACCTAACGCCTACTTCAAACATTATTTTCCATTGCGTGAAAATGAGCTGTTGTCTTATCTCCTTTTTTACGTTTCCTTTTTGTTACTTAGCTTTTATAATAACGGTTTACGAAACTTACGTTCTCTGCCATATGTAACTAGTAAATTCAAAGTGAGTTTAAGTTTTTGTTGACGGTTTTTCCTCACAACCGAATTTCGCGTAAATATCGTTCTCGATCTCCTGCGGTGCTAAATCTTTACGGTTTCTGACTTCACGCGTGCTGTGTTATCGGATTCCTGTGATGCGAAATTACTTATTAAAATATTGAAAAATCACCAAAAATCTTAATAAAAAATTGCAAGTTTGCACGCATTTAGATGACTATCTTACACATAGTTCACAAACGGATTAGTAATTAGCAATATATTATTATAAGATTTTTTATATTAACTTATTTCTCTTATTAATACTTCTATAAAATGCCACTGATTTCTTGAAATGTTTGATCACGTTCTAGCTGACCTCACCAATATATTTACCCCGTGAGTCGCCACTAGTTTTAAAAGTTTCATTTGAACTATCAGTCGTTCAATCTCGGTCACTCTATGAAAACGTGATTTTAACGCTAATTATGTCTTTAAGTTTAGTTCAAAGTTAACTTGAGGTTTAAAATCCAGAATGCTTCACTGTCCCTGATCAATTTAACGTTTAAAATCCGACCTAAATAAATGTATCATTATAATTATATAAAATGCCTAACAATTTCATAATTGAAAATGAAATGAATTGACTTTTACGAGTTGTTAAAACATAAATGTAAATTTGTGAATATCTAAAAGCTAAATTCAAATTAATCAGGATTTGAACCAGGATCCCGGAACGATGATTGTGTCAACACTGTGACTGTAGAAAAAATTTAAATGACCAGAGCATGGCGAGAAATCCAAAAAAAAAATCAGCTAACAATTATATTAGTTTCTCCAGAAAATAACATGAGCAATCAAAGTTATTAATGCTATTTTGCTCATACTGATTGCTAATAACCGCCTGACCTATGTTTATCTATCACCATCAGGGTCTATTTTTATTTATGTTGTGCCCTAGTCCCTTACTCAATCCAAGCTCCCTTTAGGAAATTGGCCAAAATATAAGAGATAGAGAGAGCAATTATGTAAATATAAATAGTAATGGTAAGATATTTTGAACAAAAATATTCCTTGTGATTGTTTCCTAAATATGATTTTTTTCTGAGCTAGGCGTAACTAGGGTTTTAAGCTCAGGCGGAGGGGGGGGCAGGCCCCAGACGCCTGACTAATCGTTTTTCCTATGGTTTTGTCATTTATGTCGGCGGAGTATAAACAGTTCGTTAAATTTTCGGTGTGATCCTCATGCCTCAATGGTAAGGTTCTCCATCTGCATTGCAAAGGATGTATGTGTTGTGTACATGTACGTAAACTAAATGAAAATGCATTGTACGCAAAAGCTGTCGCATTGTACGCAGGCGCTGCCGTATGTGGCCCATTTGCAGATAAAAGCTAATTATCGCATATTGTAGCCATGTATTTACCATTTTAAATCCATGTGTATGTATAAAAAAATAATAATTTTTGATGGAATTATTACAATTTTGATCCTCAGACGCGTTCATAATTTTCAGATTTTTAACTTGACTGCAAAATTAAAGAACACGGTTTTTACGACTTGCCTGTCTTTTCTATCGTTTATTGCAAACTAGGCTACATTCATGCCCACCGCACATTTTTTTTCTAGTCTAGTTTTATACTAACACAACTACATACAAAATTATAAGTTTTGTTAAAAAGAGCTAAAAAGTTATCGCTCTAACGTGGATTCGAATACATATTTGTAATGCAACTGGACCATCCTACCGCTACGCCATCAGGTTTCACACCGAGAACGAGTTTTTCTATATTCTGCCTAAATAAACCTATGTGAACTGAACCTAGAGATTCGGCAAGCGTCGGGACTTGTACTCTGGTTTTGCATAGTCATATCAGAGATCAGTTACGTCTTTTGATTTATTGTATATTGATATAGCAATTGGATTTTCCCGATGAAACATTTTTTGAATTATTAAAAAAAAGTATTTCCAATAATTTTATGCTGTTTAAGCACAATTTAAATTTTATGTAAACAATTCTATTGCTCGGGACATACCGGCCAAGAAAATAGGGCCATTTAAGTTTGTCTCTCAAAAACCAAATGCGTATTATCAGTTATTAACAATCGGTGATTCGGTATAGGCCAATTGAGTCCATATTATTTGCTGGGTTTTCAAATAGTATTAATATAATATTGTAACTAGAATCTCGGCGCGAAACCAACTCATACAATTTACATATATGGATATAATCTATAATTTGACATTTTTATTATAGTCGATTTCGTTATATAATTAGGGTAGCTATCCAACTTGTATGTACCAGTACCAGAGGGAGACGACCGGCCGCATTTTTATATTTTGACAACGGTAAACACATTCGGGGACATTCAGGTAGCCGTTTCGTAAATGATAACAAAATATAAGAACCGAAATAAAACGTTGATACTTAATATTTATAATATTTTGTGACGATGTTTGTTCAAATCTAGTGGTGTTTATGTTTGATGCGTACTTATGCGGTTCAATGGTTATTACTGAGGATTTGCAGTCGGTAGGTCTGTAGTTCAAAACTTTTAAAGCCAAATTTAAAATTTTAATACAAGATGAGATTCAGTTGATTGTGGATGATTTTTACATAGGTGTAGCAGTACCAGGTTACCATTAGGTTCTGCGCCGACTAAACAAACTGTTAAAGCTATATTACACTAACTACTAGGTACGTGGATTTTGTAATTTCTGTGTGGAAAGTGTAATACAGCAAAAACTGTGCGAATTTGATAGTTTCTGTGTGGAACTTTTATCTAGACGTTAGTGAATACCTATAAATTTTTGAGATCTATTGACGGTATCAGTCTTTCTACTTTCGCAACGCATATCAAATGCCAACGTTTTGTTTTGTATTCAGCCAACGGTTTTAACAGCGCGAAACTAGAAATATGTTTAGCATTGGCAGAATATGAAAATGGAAATCGGTCAACAAATAATTGGTCGTTGTACTACAGTTTATTCTATAGGACCTAGACTGGCTGGTGTATTATCTTTTACAGACCTACGGCACTGAGACTGCATAATGTTCGGTCAAGCACTAACTGAAATCAGATTTATTCAGACAAAAAATGGCAATAGAATCGGTTATTTCACGAGATCTTTACATAATATTTTGACTTTTTATATTTAATAGGTAAACAGTATTTTTTTGTGCCACTGCTGTAGCTCTGTAATGGATTCTCCTATCACCCCATACATTGCGAGACTCTAGCAATAATCTTACCATACCTCAAAAAGCACAACAACAGCAAACTTGATTCCCAAATGTTGCCAATACTCTTTTCTTCGTTTGTATTTTAATTCGTGATCAGGAGGATATCGTTTACCTTGATAGTAACATGTTTTCGTTATTTTTAATTTTGATTCTATCGTTCCATCAAATATTTCGAAATCGTTCAGATCGAACACTGTAAAAATACAAATTAAATCAGAATTTAAATTGACGGAAATTCTATTTTTCTGCAATTAAAATGACTTGGAGTATTCCTGTCTAAAATAGTAAATGCGATAAGGATACGGTAATACTCGTAATTGTTGGTTTTATAATTGAGTTACTTGACTGCAAAATACTTATGCTTTGTATGGGCTCAGCGTAGTTAGAGGCGTATGTGGTAACAATGACAAACGAATACTGTTTGAGAAATTCAGTTACTGCAGAGCGAAGTCACAGTATTTTCCCATTCTTCTTGCAACCATATTTAGAATATGTTTGCTGCTGTCAAAAATATTGGTTTCTATTGAAATCTTCAAATAATGTGGCACGAAACGTTAGGCAAACCTATTAAGGGCGAAATCACATATCTACAACAGCTTGCTAAAGTTTTAAAGTCCTGCTACCGAAGAGTGCGCAGTTCTAGAAAAAAAACACGTATATTTGTTATGAAGCGTTCTCTCGGGATAGCAACCAGAAATGCAGCCAAGCCCGGCCAAGTACAAGTTTCTATTTTTGACTTGTTTTAACATGGATAAACTTTTTTACATTCCCTCAACCAGGGCTAACCAAATCGAAGTCTGAGTTTTTAAAACACAACTGCATACAAATTATAGGTTTTGTTAAAAAACTAAAAAAACTTTGGCTCCTTGTTTTAATATCGATATGCTTTTTTACACCACCTCAAAAAAAGGCCTAACCAGGGCTAACTAAAATGCAGTCCGATTTTTAAAACTCTCTGAATCCTATATACGAGGTCCTTCAGTAGGGTCACCATACTGTACAGGTCCAAGACTTCTGCAGCCTCGGCGGAAATCTCTTTGTTTTTCTTTGGATTGTATAACGAATCTTTTCCCTTATCGTAAATTCATTGTGATTGGTTCTCAGATTAAAATGACACTTCGTTATATCTCTTTCTATATGTAGTTCCTGGTTCCTCTTCATGGATTTCTTTGAGGCGCTTACTGACCTGGCTGTCATAGTTTGTGGTAGTTATGGCATGGTGAGAAGGACGTCCAGTAATAAGGTCGGCTGGAAGTTATAAATCGGATTCAACTTATATATTGGCAGGTATTTTTCCAGTTGTTTCATGAACTGCAGAGCGATAGGTAAGTAAACATTGTTGGGTGTATTTCTCCCAAGCACTGTTTTATTCGTTGACTTGGATTTCTAGATAGTTCTCCAAAGTTTTGTCAAATATTTCAACCATTCAGACTACGGATTACACTTTTCTTGTGTGATAGATTCTTAAACGGCTGCAAAGGCACACGTCAGATTTAAAGTTCTCTCTTGATCCGAGTATATTTTCTTTGGCATTCCATATAGACAAATCCGTTTTTAAAATAATACGTCAGTAACAGCGGTGCTCTCTATATTTTCTGGCCATTTGCTATTTTAATCCACCCATTCTAGAGTTTTCATAATACTAAAATATCCACTGCTGTCAAAATTTTATGAATTTTTTTGAGGACAAAATATTTAGGCTTTTTGCGGTCAGGACTTTCACAAATTATTCCTAACACAGTTTGAAGCGCTGTTCTTCTTTAGTGAAAGTCATCAAGAGCTTCTCGTTTGCAATTTGCAATTACAAAGTCCCCGAAAACGCCTTAGTTCATGATTTTTCTTCGATACTGATCAATTTTTAAAAGCTTTAGTCTTCTCTGAAGCGGTTTTCACTTCTTGAAAAATAAAATCACTTCTTAGGACTTTTTAGCATTCAGACGCATTATCAAACGCGATAAATAAAAATGCGTTCAAGTATGTATGTATAAATTTTTGGACAATACCAAAATATTCAAAAGGCCGTTTATTCCATTAGAAATACCGTATCTTGAAACAGAACTTGATATCATTAGATCTATTGCTGTTAATAATAGATACAAATAATCGGAAATTAGTAAACCGATCTCTAAATAAACGCAAACGTTTAACTAATAAATCAATCAAAACTCCCACCCAAAAATACACCACTCTTACATACTTTGGGCAGCAACAAAATTGCAAATGTTTTAATGAAAAATGAAAATCATAATCTTGCTTCAAAGTCATCTCATAAACTTTCAAATTTGATTTTCAATTAACTCAACGAACACATTTGTTTCTGTTCAGTATTGATTTTCAATGTTAAAAATAACAAAGAAAAAAATCAGGAGTTAATAGATTAAAATGCAATTAATGCCATAGGCTATATATAGAGGAAACAGGAAGACATTTCAACATTAGATATAAAGAACATTACGCTTCATATTGGTTTAAAAACAAAATTAAAATTTAACAAATCAGTTTTTAAAAAGTTACATAATTTCCCCGTCATAAATAGTTTACATTTGATTCATAATGAAAAAAAGTTCGTAATGAAAAAAGGGTTCGAAATTGGACGTTTTAGAAGCTATTGAAATTTAAAAACGTAATAAAAATCCCAATGTAATTTACACCCAATTATACTTTTTGGATCGTAATAGATAGTATGGAAAAACCTAATCGCCAACTAAATTGAATATATTTGTATTCATTACGTTTGATAATGTCAACGACATGGTTTCTTTTTGACGTCATTGGATAATGTAGTTGTAAAGTGCAAACCAATGACGTATAAAATATATGTCGCTGCAAACATATATATGACAGTTAACAAAGAAAATTTCTGGTATTTTTTACGTTTTGTACGTCTGTCAAAAGGAATAACTTAAATTGCCATAATTCACTCTGACTAGAAAATGCTGTCTTTTCTTTATTTGATGGATTAAGAATTACTTGTCAATAACCATTTTTTCGCTCTAGGGTTTAGAACCATCTTGATCCTGCTAAAATGTCAAATGTATCGTTATAGATTACACCTACGAGATGCAAATTCTCCTGATACGGTACAGTTTTCGTTGTTTTTCTAGTTGGCGAGCCAATCGACAGTACATTCCTTACAGCTGTTCCGCCCTTTAAATATGAATATCTGGTATGTGTAATCCGTGGTATCGTCAGTTCTTAGTAAAGGAAAACTGTCTTTCTTCGTAACATAATAAATCTTCAACGCATAATCTGGTTTTTATATTTATTATAAATTGCATGTCAAAAAATAGCTGGGGGAATAAATATGTCATAATTTGTCAAATAAAATTTGAAAATTACCAGTTTTCTGTTTACATTACCTGATAATGTTTGGTTTAAATATTCTGTTGCTCTTTGTCCGTGCACAATTTGATATATGACTTTCTCCATAAAAGTACTCGTAAAAGCTATTACTAAAGCCTGCAATATTTGATTCTTATTGTATATTATATAAATAATTATTATCTTAATTCGTATTTAAATTGATAGTTCTTACATTGGTAACTACTCCAATGTATGTCGTTGCTTGTAGAATTCCCATCCAGGCGCCTAAAAATAAATGTTTAATGTTTAAAATTCGCACATAAAATCGATGTTAAAAAATATTCTTATTAAACTGGTATAAATTCACTACGAGGCAACATAATGGCAGTCTTAAAATATCAGTGTAAAAACTACATTTTCAATTTAATTTAAATTACGCCCAAAAGTCAAGTATGGCGTAGGTAGAAACTGGTTAAATATAACGAAAAAATAACGAATCCAACATGGTGAAACAAACTGGCGCCCAATAAAAATATGTTGAAAAGATTATTAAAAAACACTTAGAATGATAACACATCGTATTTGTGTGTTACTACTATAAATAAACTATAAATATATATATATATATATATATATATATATATATATATATATATATATATATATATATATATATATATATATATATATATATATATATATATATATATATATATATATATATATATATATATATATATATATATATATATATATATATATATATATATCGGCAAAATCACATTTGGCATTTTCGAAGCTTTCTTTCTCGCGTCTGAATAGAGACTGAACTGTTGGTGACTGCGACGCTTCCTTTTATACCCCCACTCGGGGCCGAAGGTTATATCTGCGTAGGCGTTGGTCGTTATTTATGTTTTCCGGAAGGTGCTGTTGTTGTTGCGCTAAATGCGTTTCAGTTTTTGCGATTTTAGATTTGTCGACTATTGTCTTCCATACTGTTGGTAGTTTTAATGATTCGTCCCGTTTATTCAAATCACCTTGTTTTTCAATTTCTATGGATTCTCGGATTATTCTGGTCTTATAATGTTCTATATTGGCAATCTCCCTACACCCAACGAAATTTATTGTATGGCCGGTTTCCTGATGATGTAGGAATAAAGCTGAGATTGTTTGTTTATTTTTGATGCTGAGTTTATGCTCTTCCACTCTTGCTGATATTCGCCTGTTAGTTTGCCCCACGTACAATTTTTCACAGTCCTGGCACGGAATACTGTATACTCTGTCTGTGGTTTTCCAGTTTGATTTTATCTTTTGGGTTTCCAAGTAGTTTACCTATAGTTGTTTGTGGCTTGTGTATTGTTTGTATGTTGTGTTTTCTAAGAATTCTTCCGATTCTGTCTGTTGTGCCTTTTACATAGGGTAAGACTACTTGTTGCTTTCCCGGTTCATAAGTTTTGTTGTTCGTTATTCGGGAAACCTGTGCATTAATAGCTTTCTCTATGATGTGATTTGTGTAGCCATTTTTCTTTAAAGCACTAGATATTAGCTTAAGTTCGTTTTGTCTCGTCTGTGTTTCAGTTAATCGCACGGATCTGGATATTAGAGTATTTGCCACAGCTTGAATTTGTGCTGGGTGATGGTGTGATTTTGCATTTAAATATCTGTCTGTATGTGTTGGTTTTCTATACACGGTGTATTCGAAATGTCCGTTATGCAGTTTTGTGACCAAAACATCTAAAAACGGTAGTTTGTTGTTTTCCTCTAACTCTAGAGTAAATTGTATTCTGGGGTGGATTGAATTTACGTGTGTCAGAAATTTTTCGAGGTCCGCATGACCATGTTGCCATATAATAAATATGTCATCCACATAACGAATCCATAATTTGGGCTTTAAATTTGCTTTCTCAAGAGCTTCTTTCTCGAAGTATATCATAAATAAATTCGCGACTACTGGTGATAGCGAGGACCCCATTGGAGCAACCTCCATTTGTTTATACATTTGCCCGTTGAATGAAAAATAAGTGTTTTTAAGACAATGCTCCGAGAGTTGTATTATATGTGCCTGGAAATCCTCGTTCATAGCAATCTTGTCCAATGCTTCGTCGATGGGAATACTCGGATATAATGATTTGACATCTAGGCTTGCTATGATATCGTTTTTTTTCAAGGACGATACCTCGTATAATTCGAGTGAAATGCTCCGAGTTTTTTACAAATGAATCAGCTTTTTCTACAGCTGGTTGCATAATTTCAGAAAGGTATTTCTCCAGTTTTTGTAGCGGCGAATTAACAGCACTAACAATAGGTCTGATGGGCGCCCCTGGTTTGTGTATTTTTGGTAAACCATAAAGTTTAGGACATCTGCTCGACTTTTCCCGTGGTATGATTTTTTGTTGAGTTTCGGGGTTTATTGGTGAACTTTTTATTTTATTTTTAGTTGTTTTTTCTAGGTACGTTGTCGGGTTCCTTGGAACAGGCCTATACCAATTGTCTTGTAGGATATCCTGCATTTTTTGTACGTAATCTTGAGTATTCATAGCCACAGTTGCGTTTCCTTTATCTGCTGGAAGGATTGTGATGCCTTTATTTTTTCGAAGGTTTATTAGGACCCTTTGTTCAGTGGCATTTAGGTTTTGTTTTGGTGTTTTGCTTGATCTTAAAATTCTTGCCACCTCTTGTCGAATTTCCTCTGCTTTTGTTTCTTCAGAGGAGTCAAGAACAGCTTCCACTCCAGCTATTATTTCTTCTTTAGGGATTTCCTTAAGAGATATCGCAAAATTAAAACCCTTACTCAGTACAGATTTTTCACTTTCTGAGAGACTGTAGGATGATATATTACGTACTAATTTCTCAACGTCTACTGATGATATTTGTGGCTGACTCGACTTTCTTAGAAGATTGTCATACTTTTTCGAAAGTTTATCTGTTTTTTTATCTGCGCAACGGACATTTCAATGTGATTTTGACGAAACGTCAGCAAAACTGTTCTTTTCAGAACGACAGTAGTGAACGGATGTACACCCGGAATGAAAACACATTAAAGGATGTTAAAAGTGGGACAAAATAAAAGATAACACTGAACATGTCATCAGTCACTTGATAAGACTGTTACGTCTTTAATTGTGTTTTCCAAAATATTGCAAAAACCGGTGAAATATTCGTTTTGCCTTAACATCAAAGGACACGAAATAACCACGGACTAGGTTTTACAACGTTAATATGCACCTTTGAAAAAGTATTTAAAAATTATTGCATTTTATATATATTATCTATATAGTATTGCTGCTATGAAATTACTTTCGAGAGAATATTTAACTTTCAAGTTTCCCTAAAATTCCCTAAAAATATTAAAACAAAATAATAATAAGAATTCAAAAATTTGCTAACCTAAACCAGCTGCTCTTGTAGGTACAGGTCTTCTGTAACTTCTCGATACCTTTGATGCATCCACTCTCAGCTCTGCTATGTTATTGATAAGAGCAAAAAGAGGTGCTAATGGAAATCCCATAACGAAAAAATTTACAAATCCATATTGAATTACTACAAAAGATGGGCATAAAATATTAGAATGCAATAACGTGAAGCATAATAAATATTAAAATATTATTGACACTAAGCTATGCATTTTACCCATATCCATATATTCTCCCACAATAAAGAATTCTTCCGTTTTAGCTAATAAATATTCGTTTTCCCACTGAGGAATAATACCTTGATTTTTTACTCTGTTAATGGTCTGGTTAAAACGCCTTTGTAATTTTCTAAAATAAACAATGCTTAAATTAGATTGGGTCTTGTGACGATATATCGCCATAAGTTTAGCTGTTTGTATTAATTTGAAAGATTGAGTTAATTAAATACATTAAAAAAACGTTGAATATTAAACAGTTTGTCTATGACCTCAAAAACTCTTCATAGCAGTTTCAATGCTTCAGTCAGTACAATATGTTTAAGCTATTACATGTTTCGTTCTTTTGTGCATGTGCATAAAAGTTTGAATGACTGGACTGATAATTTTCAGAACCTCTAACCATAATGTAAATGTGATATGGAACCATGATTTACACTTAACCACGTATTAGCTTAATATTTGAAGGTTCCTGATCCTTGTTACTTTATTTGAGGAAATATAAAATTAGTATTCTGTTTGCTGGGGGAATGTGATAATTTGCCCGGGTTTCTATGAATTAGGCTTTGCATGCAAACACCAGAAGTAACAGCTTAACATATGTCCCATACATATTTTTGGTCAGTACTGAGAGCATAAGGAACAAGTTGGCAAGTTTTCACTTTGTATCGGATGAAACGATACAGCAGGTTAATTTACACAGGTTTCTAAAGCTTTCCCGATAATACCATATCCGCGAGGCTCAGTTGAAGGTCTATCTAAATTTTGTAGTAAGTAACTTAGCGGCAACTCGTTTGTGTGAAAAAGGCAGATGAGCCACTGAGAGGAATGCTTTAGATATAGTTCCAACATTCTCATGGCACTATTTTTATTCCCAGTGTTCACAACTGTTCCATCACAACATATATCAACTAAATGGAAAAACCTACCTTTTCCTCTATAATAAACTTCACAATTCCTTGTTTAACATGGGATGCAGATCCGGCCAGCGGCGTCACATGACTGATATACTTTGGGCCTGGCTCTGACATTAACACAATGTGTTCTTCAATTACTACAGTGTTTCTATGAAGTTTGTTTCCCCTCATCTCTTGCGTAATTGTGTTATCTTTTCGACCGCCAAAAATTAAACACCTTACAACTTCCTTGCTCTTGCTCTCTTTCTTATTCTAGAACGACGTATTTTACTTGTCAATTATTTTTTATGTATCGCTTGAAGTAACATATTAAGATCTTTTAAAACAGCAGAAGCTATTATAGCTGCAGGTCTGTTAGAGACACCTGTTCTGTCGCACGCTTTCGCTAATTTTGGTAAGGACATTTTCCAATATTTTTACATGATTGGGATCTCAAAGCATTTGAGTCACGATCAGAAGGATCAGAGACTTGCAAAGTAACGTCTTCTGACACTGTCTATTTGCCTTTTATTTTAGTGTATCTTTTAATTTCCTTGATATTTTTTTCCTATTTTTATTTCCCCCGTAAAGTATTGTAATCGTAAAAAAATCACCCTCCGAAATTTTTTACGTTTCAGGGACCCTAGATGCCGGAAAATATGTTTTCTCAATTCCATCGATCTGCCTGTCTATCGGTCTGTCTGTTCGCGGCATAGCTAAAAAACTACTTACCTGATTGACTTCAAATTTTGGTCAGAAATTAAGGTTCATATAGGAATAACCTGGTATAATTTTGGTACGAATCCAATATGCAAAAAAAAGGCGGCCTAGTGAAATGTTTAAAAAATTATTACTAGAAAACTAATTATCTAACTTTGCACAAAAATCAAGTATTATGTAGGAATCAACTAAACTAACATTTTGGCACAAATCCAAGATGGCGGCTTAGTAAAATATTCAAAAATCCAGCCTGAAAAACTACTTAAGGGCCTGATTTCAAATTGTGTGCCGTAAATAATTGTGGTATACAGATGAACTAGTAATATTGTGATACTAATTCAAGATGACGGAACAAAATGGCGGCTAAATAAAATATTTGTAATCGGGAAAAATCTCCCTCAGGTTTTCAATATCTTCACGTTTTAGGGTCTCTAGATGCCAAAAATATGTTTTATCAATTCCGTGACTCTGTCCCCAAGTAACATTTTTAATTTTATCGCAAGCTACAGGGGGTTGTCCCAGCTCAGCTATAAAATAGCTTGTCAAAGCAACTTTTCTTTCAAAGTTCTCTTAAAACTACAATACACCACAAACTTCGAGGGCCCACACTTAAGAAGGTTCTTACAGCCCGTAATAAAACTTCTCTTAAAACGTTTTACTTGGATTTAAGTCTTTCTTAGGGCTCTCATAAAACCAATATAATAAGGGTGCCTTAAAACATAAAGGTCAAACATTTTTGTTTTCGGGAGTGCATTTTTAGAGCTTTGATAAAACCAGTGGGCATTCGATCTGAATTACAAATGCCAAATAATCTCCAAAAAATATGTGATATAGTCAATTAATCGTATCTGTGTTTTATGGTTGATACTTCCAAGTTTAAATGTACAATATAATAAATGATGCCGACATTTTAAGAAAATATGAAGTGTTTAGTACTTATATTGAAATTAAATTAGGGTGTAAACAGATAAATATATTGCAAAATCATAAACCATGTGTCGCGTCGTGCATGGTGCGACATGGAAGACAATAATTCGGACGTGGATATGTAAATACCGTCAACTTCGGCTGTCGGTAATAACGTTGAAAATGTTGGAGAATTTAGAAAGAAGAGTGTGTGTGAATGTGTGGTGTGTGTCTTAATAATAAAGGAATTTTCAACATTAAACTTCGCTGATAAGCTTCAAATAATTTCCAAAGGAAGGGCAAAACCGCCTATGAAAAATTTAACCACAAAAATGAAAAAATATAAGTAAATTATTTTGTTGGCCATGTTTACTTTTTGAAAATGAAAAAGTCTCTGGAATAAAACTGGTTTTTCCGATTTAAACCATTTTTATATAGTTGTAAGAAGACACATTATGTCCAAAGTGGATTTGCAGGCAGTCATAAAAGAAAAAGTCTTCGGAAAAACCAGAATTGAACACGCCCTTAATAAATAGTTGGAAATTAGTCACCGCCAACACAATGAACTAGTCGATAAAAATAGGCAAATATTAAGAAGGGTTATTGATGTTGTTTGTTTTCTCGGACTGCACGAATTGGGATTTAGAGGTCATGATGCAAACAAGGGTTTCTTCAAATAGAGGAAATTTTCAAGATTTACTTAGTTTAATGGCTAAATACGATGACTGGTTAAAAAATCATTTCGCGGAACGTCGAATCGAATCCAGAATGATTTAGTTTCCGCTGTTATAACCATTATTCAAAAAAGAATTAAGCAGGAGATTGGCGAGGCGCGGTTCACTGCTATTTTTCTGGACGAAACAACTGATATCACTAATTTAAGCCAATTATCTATAGTAATACGCTACGTTAAAACAGACGGAAGTATTCAAGAGCGATTTTTAGGTTTTAAGAATGTGTCCGAAAATCGTACAGCGAGATGCATTATATACCGTAGTTTATAACGTTACTAAAGAAATTAATGGAGAGAAAAAATTAGTTGCTCAAAGCTATGATGGAGCTGCAGTGATGGCAGGACAATTAGCAGGTCTGCAAGCTAAAGTTCGAGAAACTTTCCCAAGTGCTGTGTTTGTCCATTGTTCTGCTCATAAATTAAATTTAGTTTTATCCCAGTCCATCAATCACATTAAAGAGTGTAAAGTATTTTTTGTTACTTTAAGTGGAATGGCTGCTTTTTTTCCAAGTCAACAAAACGTACACAAGCTTTGGACTCCATTGTCCACAAACGATTGCCCAAAGTAACTCCTACTAGGTGGAACTATAATGGAAGACTTGTGTTAACAGTATCTGAAAATCGTGAATCACTGATTGAACTATTTGAGAATATAATAGAAAATAATGAAACGTGGGACTCAGAAGCAATAAATAGTTCGAGGGAGTTTTTAGACTGTTTGAAACGAGATTTTAATTTTAATTATTTGTTGAACATATTTTCATAAATATTTCAATTCTCGGACAATGTTTTTAATATATTACAAACTAAAACAAATGATATTGCTTTTTGCATAAAAAAGTGGATGATTTTAAGTCCATGTTTAGCCAAAAAAGAGATGACTTTGACCTATTTTGGGAGAAAACGATGACGTTAAATGTAAAGCCACAAGACAAATGTCTTCGAACAGACAAGATGGGAGATGTTCAAACATCATACAGACGCCTCTTTTATGAAATAATCGATCAAATTCAGTAACAAATAAACTATAGATTTAACGGTTTAAATGATTTTAAATTCCTCGAGCTCTGCAATTTGGATGCATTTAAAGGAAAAACTTTTCCAGAAGATGCGTTTAAATCTCTTCTTCTTCATTATGGCCAGTTCTTTGACCAAGTGTTACTGCAATCTGAACTAAAAGTGATTACGAAACTGATGACATTAGAGCAAAAAATAACGCTAAGGAACTAATGCAATTTTTAAAAGACAAGGAGCTGGAAGATGCCTACACCGAAGTATCGAAATTGTGTGAATTAGTATTGACAATACCTGCCACACGTACATCAGTAGAACGCAATTTTTCAACACTTTTTTCGTGAGAAATTCAACGGGGCAGGAGAGACTTTCGCATAAATCGCTGTTGTCCAATGAAAATAAACTTCCCCCAAACATGTGGGAGTATCGACTTTTTATGATGACGTCATTGACGAATTTGCAAAAAATAATCGAAGAATCGAATTACATTACAAATAGGTAAGTTTCTAAAAAATGCTTCCCTTTCTTAAAATTTCACCGCACGTCCCTGGAAAGAAGAGATAACGTGACTAAAGTATAACCTACATCCTACATTTAACATAAAACAAAACCCTTTTTCTTTTTGTAAAACCGGGTAATTTTTCTCAGATACGGAATTAAACATATATGTTCTTGCGAAGTTAATGGTCTTCGGTTTCTTAACTGTTAATTCTTTATTTTAATATAATTGTTTTTTCTGGAGTTTAAAATGACCATTTTTGATGGTTTTTACCTACCTTATTGTTGTTTGAGTTCATATTTTATGCAGCAAAATCAGGGTTATATTTTTTAAGACAAATTTAAATAAAATACAACCTAAAGATTTCTTCACTGACTTAAATAAATCACTATTTACTTGAAACAAAAAGAAGTTTTAAGAAAGCTTTATGAATCTTTTTTGTTTAGGTTCTTTAAGTTCCTTTGACTATTTTAAGCCGATATTAAAACGCAAATATTTTAAGGTGGTTGTAAGGAGTAAACGGTTTTAAAAAAGATATTTAGTGACTATCATAGGGCTGTGTTAGAACCAATGCAATGTAAATGCCTAATGATTTGGTTTTATCATCAGCCTTAAAACACATACATAGGATCATTTACTCTTGAAGTGTCTTTGACTTTTTTCAAGATAACCATAAAGTAGTAGCCTCAAGATACACCTTCTCAAAGCAGTTACAAAAAAACCAATAAGCATTTAAAAATGTTTCTTGGGTCTGTCGGTTTGTCTGTCTGTCAGTTCACGGCATGGCTTAAAAACTACTTACGCGATTGACTTCAAATTTTGAGTAAAAATTAAGGGTCATATCAACTGGTAAAATTTTGGTACGAATCCAAGACGGCAGAACAAAATGGCGGCTTAGCAACATATTTAAAAATCCAGTCTAAAAAACTACATAATGAACTAATTTTAAATTGTGTGGTATACAGATAACTAGGAAAACTGTGGTAGTAATTCCAGGTGACTGAACAAAATGGCGGTTAAATATTATATTTGTAACCGTGAAAAAATCATCTTTTTTTACATATCTTCTCGTTTTAACGTGCTTAGATGTCAAAAAATATGTTTTATCAATTCCGTCAGTCCGTCTGTTCTCGGCATAGTTTAAAAACTTCTTATTAGAGACTCCAAATTTTGGTCGAAAATTAAGGGTCATATGAGGATGATCTGGTAATATTTTGGTAAAAATCCAATATGCCGGAATAAGATGGCGGCCTAGTTAACTGTTAAAAAAATTATTACTGAAAAAACTAATTATCTAATTTACCTCAAATTTTGCACAAAAATCAAGTATTATATAGGAATGGACTGGTAACATTTTGGCATGAATATACGATAGCTGAACAAAATGGCGGCTTTTTAAAATATTTAAAAAATCGGCCTGAAAACACTACTTATTAGATTAATTACAAATTTTATGCAAGCATTAAGTGTGATATAGAGATAAACTGATAAAGTTGTGGTGTGAATTCAAAATAGCGGAACAAAATCAACGTAATTTTTTTTTTATTTAATTGATTCAAATTTTGCAGAAGAATTAAATGTGACATAGGGATAAACTGCTACGACTTCAACATGACGTAACAAAATAACATTATGTATTAATATAAAAACTACTTATTGAATGTATTTTAACTTAAATGCCCAAAAATCAAGTGCGGCATAGGTAGAAACTGGTAAAGTATTAGTATTAATCCAATGTGATTTAACAAAATGACAACGAATATAAAAATGTTTTAAAAGACAGTATATATGTGTTACTAAATGATATATATTGGGTCACACTTCACTATTCCTAGTAAAAGGGAAGATTCATAACGAGGGAAGTTCCGGGTAAAGGAAATTTACCTATTTTTTTTTTACTTTTGCTTATATCTACGGAACTAGTTATCATTTTACGTTGACTTTGCTGGTCTAATAAAAAAGCCTTTTCTTTTAAATGAGCTATTATTTTGCACTTGCATAAACTAAAATCGGCACATTTACCTGGTATTAAAAAATGTCTTATTACATTACTATAAGTCGGTAACATTAGTTCGATCACCTTTTTTGGAGCACCCAAATTTTTCTTGTCTTTGGCATCGCGAAATTAGTACTAACACAATATTCCATGCTTAACACAGAAAACGAAAAAAAGCGTAGGGTAAGAAATCGTATTATAACATGCAATAATAGATCCAAACAAGGGAAAATAACCAAACGCACACTCCCACCACAATTTGTTAAAATTCATAAAATTGCCGACCGGCGGCGGCGCCGCCCGACCGAAGTTGTAAACAAAGATATTATCTTGAATCGTATAAATACACTGTTGTCACGTTGTAAAGCATAATAAATGATTTAATTGCGCTTTTAACATGTTGTTTTGTGTAACAATAGACAACTTTTGAACATTACCCCACTTCGCATTTCAAAAATGAAAATTTTCGCTCCACCCTACTGTACATCCTCGTGCATCCTAAAGGCAATCATATGTAAAATGTAAATATGCGAGATAAAACAACTTTGAAATGTATATAAAAACGTCGACTGCAGATACTCTTATACAGCAACCTTATCAAAATTGAACAGTCGCTAAGAAACGAGACAAAAACATGTTTTTCGAAATTAAATTTTTTTTAATTATAACATCATGCACGTTGTATCAGTCACTTCAAATTGATTCGGAGTATATTTGTTTTTATATTTAGTATTATACTTACGGTATAATGACTTGAGCTACGTTATTTACAAATGCTTTGAGCACCATTATGATTATTAACAGTATCGCAAGATCAACTATACATCCAGTTGGATCGCAGACATCTGTGTTTATGCCTCCCATATGTGACAAAAGGTTTAGGTCTCCTGGGTATGTGAAAAATTTACCCTAAAAAAGATATTGTTTATAAAAGTTCCAGTGGAATCTTGGCCTTCCTCAGTTGTAGCTCTACTCTAATCTTGTTCACTATGAACACTGAATTTTGTTAGGACCTTAGACGATGGTCAGCAACTAAATTTGATCTATACTGATTTCTCCAAGGCCCTCGATATAGCCTATTATTTGACCAACTTTTCATCAATGGGCTTTCCTGATGATCGCTGGCATGGTGATTAAAAAGCTAGCTACCTGACAAACTGCAATTTATCAAATTGAAAAATCATGTCTCCTGTCCAATTTCAGTAATTAATGAGATAAATGGTCATCTCAATCATTGCCAATACTACCAAAAATTGTTTTGAATTAGTTCAAATCATTTTATTTTAATGTGTAACCGTGTTCATGGAAATAGGGACCTGGGTATGTCATTTGATAGCAATTAACCTTCATTCTCCATATCAAAGAATTCGGTTTAAAATGCTTTCGATTCGGATTTTGAGAGTATCATATTGGACATAGGTACGTTTAATCAGTGTAATTTATGCATCGACAATCTAGTCACCCTACAAAATTCATTCTAATAGTAATAATGGAGTTCAAAAATGTTGGCTACTGAATGAACTACAATTATTTAGAAATCACGCTCAAAAAAATCCATCCAAAACCAGATTATTGCAGTTTGAAGTCCCAACTTCAGCAACAAACTACTGTCATAATAGTCCGTTCCCAAGAATGTTGAGATTAGCAAATAATAGTTGATATATTAGAACAAACAAGCACACAGTTTAAGAGAAACATCACCTGTAAATTGCATAAACTCTATCGTAGAGATTTATTCGTATATTTGACAGGCTATATGTGGCGCAATACTCATTGTGGTTTACTTTCCTCGAGGTAATGCCATATAAGTTAGAATTGATTTGCCTGAGTTAAGATTTGAATTATGCTACGGTTTCACATCACATTTCTTACCTTAGCATCAACGCCAGTTTAGGAATAGCAAATTGGAAAATTAAACAAAGACCTCTGTTGGTAAAAGGTCCTGTAATGCTAATGTGGACGCTGCAAATTAAAAAATAATAAAACTGGAAGTATTTGGTCTCGACAGTTCATTGTTTAATTAGAATAAATAATTAAAGAATAACCAAGGTTTTAATATAATATGGACGTGTCGGATTAGTAGAAAATAGTTCTTCTCTTCAAAACTAGGCTAACGGATTACTTCAGTTAACTTTTCGCGTTTCGAATATGCATCTCACCATCGTTTAAACATATGAATATTAAAGTTATTATTTATTGGTTTACAAATCAATTTATATATATATATATATATATATATATATATATATATATATATATATATATATATATATGCCAAAATAAAAATGTTTTTACCTTAAAGAAAGCAATATAGAAAACTGCAGCATAATTGTTCGCAAAGGCTAGGGCATAACTTTTATAAATATAAGCGTTGCTATATGCGTGATGGGTCCTGTGATTTTCCAGATTAGTTAAACCAAAAGCAATTTGTTCGTAAAACTACAAAATCAAAAGTCAGAAGTGATTAAATTAAATATTTTGTAAAAAATAACTCACACTCCCAAATAAAAACTAAATTGTTATTTGTTCGTCGTTATCCTAGTTTCAAAAAATATTGTTCACCGGGTATTAGGTTAGTTATAATTATTCATATCATTATTTTAAATTTATTAAATACAACTGGTTTTCAATGCAAAGTAAAATTTGTCAAATTGTGAACAATATGGAAAATCGATTTTGCTCTTATTAATTTTTAAAATATTACTTACATTAGGTATTGGTTTTTACTCTGCTTTTAAAAATTTGGCCAACATATAACAACAATGTAGAAGAAAAATATGTTTCTTGTGTTTTTAGTTTTGTACCCTCTTAAAAGTCCAGTAAAATAAAGGATATTATTTAACCTGTTAAACCTGTAGTACAACATTGGCGCCCAACGTGGAGGCACAACAAATAGGTTTGGATAGTTCGCTGGAAAGTTCCGTAGCGTAGCCAAGAGGGAGCAAGGGGGAGGCGAGCCTCGACCAAAAACTTTGTGAAAAATACCCAAGTGGATGCAACTAAATTGTCCGGCAGTCTTGGCGCCATTGTTTATGATCGCACTCCCCCCCCCACCTCTAAAAGGCTACGCTACTGAGCGAACTGTGTTCTGACTGCTAATCAGGACGGGATCAGAACTCCGAAAATTCACGTAGAGATAATCTATATTAATATGCACTTTACTTTATAATTTTTTACGCAGAATTTTACTTTCAGTATTATCGATTTTTTTACGTCATTTGCCCTGCATATTAGTGAGTATAGAGAATTTCTAAAAACAATTAATCTATAAAATGTTTTATAAATATTTGCCACATTTTACATCACGGATACTAATTTGTTAAAGCAGAATTCTAATAGTGAAAAAACAGAGCTACTAATTTCTATAAACATTTTAAAGAAAGGAGATGGTAGAAGAAAATTGTTTTTATTCTACATTTTTTGAATGGTAAATTTACTTTTGAAAGGTCTACCTCTCTAATCTCACCATGTATAGACATGTATATGTTGAAGACTATTATATTTTTATCTCATATTTTTTAAGAATATTTGAATAAAGCACTAAATATTAACCCTCGTATTCACTAAAGATGTTAGAATTTAGATCTTACTTGACAATTGTGGGTTTAATATGACATTTATAACACTTGTCCAAATAAATTTTCTAAATGTCACAATTACAAAATGACAGTAGCATTAAGCAAAACATAACTGGTGAACTAAGAGTTTTAAGTACCATGGCAACTAGACCTGGTCTAACTCTTAAACCTTTTTAGTAAATACGGGGTAATGTCTTAAAAAATTATATCAGAATAACAGAATTAAAAACTCAAAATAATATTCTTGAAAAAAGTAATATGATTACGTAAAACCTAAATTTTTAAATCTTTAAAATAAAAAAAAAATGTCTAATTCATGTAGTAATTTTCTGAAAAAAAAAACCGTTTTATTGGTTTTCTTTCACATTTTGTTTAATATACCGATGATAGTAAATTGTTAAATTAGATTTTTAAAAGTGAAAAATATATAAGTTTATAGTGTTCATAAACATTTTAAGGATAAGAGATGATTTCGCTAATTTTCCAATATGGCTAGTTTAGTTTTATGAGGTCATACCGCTTCAATCGCGACAAATCAAAAAAAAAATCAAAACTTAATACAAGGTGAAGAATAATGGTATTACTATTTGAAAATCAAATACTTTTAGAACTAATATGATCAGGTACACCTCAAGACTTCCATTCTTTGCACTGTTTTTTTAAATATTTCAGTTTGATTACCTACATATTTGAAGATAAATATGAAAACACCAGACATGAAGGCACCGGACACTGAAGCAATAATTCCTCTAAATTTGTTTTTCATTATTTGAAACGGTGCTGATTTTACTAGTACTTTATCCACCGTTAGCCTGTATACCATCACTCCGAAGGTTACTAAAATCATTATTATAAGCTGAAAATTAAACCATACATTATTGAAATACGATATGAATACTAATAAATAGTAATGACAACCAAATTAGCTAGCTACATGCTAAACTATAGACATCATAAGTGTAAGGAATAACTGCGGGGCATGGTTTGCTAAACTTTTTTTTTATATAAAATTCAAAACTAACTACCGCCTGAATTATGCTGATAAACTGATGATTTATTATATATCACCAGAGACCGATACAGAGTTATTAACGGTAAGAGGCCCATTAACATTTTATCGCAGTTAAGGGTATATACAATATCGCGCATCGAAAATTGTAGATAATTTCTAAAAAAAAATGGGTCGTGCAAGCGTTCGAATCCATTTTTAGACATGAGACCCCTAATTTAATTTTTAAAGATAAAATGTGTTTTGAATATCATGTAAAATTCATGTTTTAGTTGGCTAGTGTCTGCAATAGTTATTTAAATAACAAATACGGAAAGGCGTTTTCAATTTCTGTAGGTGCAAAAAGTGTCCAAGCTAGTATCACCTTAACA
Organism: Kuschelorhynchus macadamiae; assembly: GCA_030620095.1. Taxonomy (NCBI): domain Eukaryota; kingdom Metazoa; phylum Arthropoda; class Insecta; order Coleoptera; family Curculionidae; genus Kuschelorhynchus; species Kuschelorhynchus macadamiae. Next base: position 117,003 of record JAUTXW010000263.1, on the reverse strand, counting down.
TGCTTGGAGGATATATTGGGAAAATAGGTACTCTTATCGTCGGGGAGATTCTCGGAGAGAGCCTGTGGTTATGGCTTTGAACCACCCCTTAGATATTATTACTACCTAAATTGCCTCTCTTCTGACCAATGAATGAAAAATTGAAATTAGGGTCTTATTATGCAAATATGAATCAATGATGTAAGTGAAAAACAATGTGTTTCATTTACTACTCTCGATACTCAGTTTGACTATTCGTCTAAGTAACATTAATATTCTAAAGAGTAATTTTCTCGTCATATCAATAATTAATTTAGCAAGTTTTCAAAAGTATTATCTTCCAATATCATGAGGGGAAGCAAATGATACCTTCCTTGGTTACGAATGATACAGTTGGATTTACAGGAGCTATTGTTCACCAATATAATATTTAACATTTATCTATGAGCTAATAATTGACTCTCTCTCTCGCGAATACCCAGAGAGAAGCATATTTCACAACGGCGCAAAAAATGTTTGGAAATTCCTACTTGCTCAAAACACCGTTGTTTGTGAATTGCGTAACTCAGTTATTTGAAGAAATGACCCTTTATGACGGAAATTAAATATAATCGTGCCTTATTTAAAGTTTTTCTGTGTTTTTATTTTTATGCGCTTTGCACTTACCAGAAGCGTCACTGATACCAAAGTGAGTGTATATCTAAAAGCAGTTTGTTTCTTAGGAATGTAAGGTTCCATTTTTCCAGTTACAGGGGAATATTTTTTCTTAGCACTCTCTAAATATTCTGGTCTATAAAAAAATAATTCTTTAAATACCCGAGAGTGTATAAATGTCAGCAATGGAACCACCGACACGTCATAATCGACAATTTCCCGCCGAAAAGTCCTAATGCAAAGTTTGTCGATAAAATTGCTACCACGAACATGCGCTTACCGTTAAGATCTTTATTAAATTGCCTATAATCAAATTGACTAAAAGCAACCTGATAATGCTTGTTGACGAAAAAAATGTGATAGCAATTTTATTGACACACATCGCATTACGACTAATCGGAGAGAAAGTTAAGAAGAAATTGTGGATTACGATTGTCTGTGGTTCCACTGATGATGAAAAAGTATTATTATTCGCTATATCTATATACCAATATTCAGTGGTCTCGACGCAGCGGCTGACGCGGAAACAGTTCGCGTTTTAAATCTTCTCGAGGGCAAACTTGTGGCAATATACATTATATTGTAGATGCCTTTTATTATGGATATGTTGTTAGATAAAGTCTGACGTACGAATTGTGACTATGGCGAACTTGGACTATAGAAATTATGCAAGCAAAAAATATTCATTGCAAATATTAAAGGTTCTGACAAGTCGAATAAACCAGCAATATAATGCGTTTTATCGCCTGGCCCCTACAGATCCAAGATCCGTGCGTCGGGCTTTAGTTAAATCGACGCACGGGTCTATATTAAAACAAGAATTTTTTTAACAAAACCTGTACTGTTAAGTGGATCTATCCTGTTAGGCGTTTGTTTAGCCCATATTCGTCGATAAAACGATCATTGAATCCATAAAAATGCATGCTAAGCTAACTTGAACGGAAACGACTTTCCTGCGATGATCCGCTCGTGAATGAATCTATTTTGTGTGTGTTCGGTAACCGAGGTAATACGGTGACATAATTGGGAAATCGATGTATAAACAAAGTTTGTTAAATTTTTGATGTGAGCACTCGTAGCACAACTTTTATTTAAGTATTTTTTTCTATGTATCGCAAGGGTACTGCCTTAGCTTGTGTTCCATCCCCGTCGGGCGATGTTTTGTTGTTCTCTTTCTAGCAAAACTATGTTGTTTTAATTCCCGTCCTATACTTACATGAAGGTTAATTTACACCTGAGAATAACAACGAATAGGAACGAATGCCACAAAAATTCATTTGTCCACCTTACGGGTTGCAAAAAATGTAGCAAGCCAACAATCTGTCCAATTACGATTCAGTATGGCGCAAAGACCAAACAAAGTTAAATCAGTGGCGTATTTAGGGTTTCGTTCCAGAAGGTGTCCGGAGGTCATAAGGTTGCACGATATGAAACAAAATGTACCTTATTCCAAATCCAAGAACTATACTAAGGTCCTTATCCTCATACAGTCTAAAAAGTTATCATCATAAAAAAGCCGCGTGCATGTTAATCATCATCATCATCAGCTTATTCCATCCATCGTCGGATATAAGTTAAAGTCAAAGTCAAAAATCGCTTTATTTGTTATAAAGAGTAAACTCTTATGAATAAGCTTCCATACAATTTCAAGTCATTCAACTAATATGGTCTAAATTTAACATACATAAATAGTACAATAAACAATATTTAAATACCCAATTAACACTAAGAATACTTTTATAAAAACAGTTACAATAAACAATAAATTGGACAATTAAAAGTTGGTATTATAGAACTTTGCAAAGTATTGATTTATGGTCAATAGCCGAAGTCAAAATTGCTTTATTTGTTATAAAGAGTAGGTAAACTCTTGTAAACAAGCATATCTATAAAAATACAATAAACTAATACGGCTAAAATTAGATATACAAAAATGAAATAGTATACAATATTCAAATAAATAAATCACAATAATAATATTTTTATAAAAAGAGGAAATTACAATTTACAATAAACTGGACAATCACAGGTTGGTGTCGTAAAACTCTTGTAAATTATAAAAAGTTTTTTCTAATAAAATCTTTTTTAATGATTTTCTAAATAATTTAATTGTCATTATTTGTTTGATATGTAGTGGAAGGTGGTTATACATCTTACGCCCCTCAAAGAAGATAGAATTTTTGGTAAGTTCTGATTTAAGAATAGGTAGGGGTAAGTTATCAGAATTTCTTGTTTCATACTGGTGACTCATTCGCATGACCCTGAAGAGTTATGGATAAGGGATGCAGTCTCTAATATCAGTAAGCAAGGCAATGTTAGTATTTTTTCTTGGTAAAACAAAGGCTTGCAATGGGCTCTAACCCTGGCTCGGCAAATATAACGAATTGCTCTTTTTTGCAAAATAAAAACTGAATTAAGATGATATTGGACGCAAAATCCCCAGAATGTAATGCTATATCTCAAATGGGCTTCAACTAGGCTGAAGTAAACATTTCTTGCCATAGCACTACCTAACTCCTGAGAAACTATACGAACTGCAAAGCAACCAGAAGCAAATTTGGAATTAAGTGCTAAGATGTGGTCACTAAATTTTAACCTTCCATCCATCCAGATGCCCAAGAATTTGGTAGAACTCTTGTTAGAAATGGGTATGGGAGTTGCATCTACATCAAATTTAAAAGTAATTATATCAGTCTTGTTGATACTAAAACTAAGGGAATTAGCTTCAGTCCACAACTGAATCCTCCCAACATCAGCAGACACTCTGTTTACCAAAGCATCGGCTTCTCCACCTACCCAAAAAAGTGTGGTGTCATCCGCAAAAAAGTAAACTGTCCAGAAATGTCAAGGGTAGCCAGATCACACAGAAGAAACAATATAGGACCCAATACTGAACCCTTTGGGTTGCCATGCTTAATAGTCATAACTTCAGACATGCCATCCCGACTCTTCACCAGTTGTTTCCTGTTAATTAAATAGGACGAGAACCACTCAAGCACCCATATAAGCCATATAAAGATAGTTTGCGCAGCAGTGTGACATGACATACACAGTCGAACGCAGAGGACTGCTGCGGCTAGGTCACTTTCATTCAGTCCTAGGTCCAAGAAATGGAACACAGCATCCATTGTATTTTTGTTATTTTGGAATCCATATTGTGATTGTTGTATGAGAATGTGACGATTGAGGAAGCTTAGCATTCTTTCCTTAACAAGTGTTTCAATAATCTTTGAAAGAGTTGACAGAAGGGAAATGGGACGAAAGTTCCCTGGGCCATCGAGATTACCTCCTTTATATATGAGTTGGACAATAGCCACCTTTAAACTCTCAGGAAACAAGCCGCAATCAAAGGAAGCATTAATGAGATGAGCCAGAACATTCAGGCAATTGTTAGGTAAACATTCAAAAATTTTAGCTGAAATTCCATCAAATCCTGCAGAATTTCTGTTTTTTATTGTTGTTTTGATTTACTTAATGTCTGTGTGATGGAAGCTAAATGAATCAGCAATAGAAATTGTAACAAATGACAGAGGATCAAGTTTTGAATTCAAATTAGATGTCAATCTGTCAGCTACAGAACAATAGAAGGAATTCAAACTATTAACGTCTAAACTAGATTCCTCTGCTGAAAAACTTGACTTGCCTCTTAATTCATTGACTATTGACCAATGCTCTTTACTCTGGTTGCGAGCATTATAGATCCTGTCACTGTAATATTTTTGTTCGACAGCTTTAAAACCTTGTCGGTAAATGGCCCTATATCTAGTGAAATATAATAAAAACCTTGGATCTGTAGTATATTTACGCATAGTGTATAGAGATCGAAGATTGGTTGCTGATTTCCTAATTCTAGAAGTCAGCCAAGGCTTTTTGTTTTTAGGTTTTATTTTACGAATAGGAAAATGATCATTAAAATGTTTATAATTTTTTCATTAAACCTTGACAGGGGATCCAAGCAACCCAACATGCTCTGTAAATGCTCTGAAATTTGCATAGCTGTAAATCCGTCCAAAGTGTGATTTAGACAGTTTTTGGTTTTGTGGGCAAAGTAAACCCGGAAAAATAAGCCTCCCTTAGATCTGTCCATCCCTTCCTATTGTTTGTTCTTTGTATCCAGTCACTTCCACCTCTTCGTTTGATATCATCCGTCCATATTTTTTGAGGTCTGCCTCTATTTCTTTTGTGGGCTCTCGGCCTCCATTCAATAATTTTACGTGTCCACCAGTTATGTTAGATTCTTACTACATGCCCCGCCAAATTCCATCTTATTGTGCAAATTCGTTGTACCACGTCTGTTACTTTTGATCTTTGTCTAATTTCGGTATTCGGTATTTGATCTTTTTAGTCTTATGTTGAGTATTCTTCGCTCCATTGTTCGTTGTGTTACACTGAGTTTATCAGCTGTACCTTTGTTGAGAACCCAAGTCTCTGTACCATAATTCAGAACTGGTAATATATATTGGTTGAATATTTCTGCTTTTAGAATGTTTGGTATATTTGATTTGAAGACAGTTTGCAATCGTCCAAATGTTGACCATGCTAAGAAAATTCTTCTATCTAAATCTGCTTTTAAATTGTTTTTTGATAATCCGATCTTCTGTTCCAAATATATAATATATAAGTCGGCTCTTTCAATTTTGTCATTACCGAGTTTAAATTCATTATGATTTCCGTTTATCTCGTTAGTTATGTATTTGATTTTTTCATATGTTTATTTTTAGTCCAATATCATTTTCTTTTATATTTAATTCGGATAACATCCCTTGCAGTTCTTCTTTGTTATCTGCAATTAGAGTTGTCATCGACAAATATCAAGTGTTTAAGTGTTTCAAGCCCTTATCTTCCCATGACGAAGTACTAAACATATCTTCCACAGTAACGTTAAAGAGTTTATCACCTTATCTGACTCCTACTCCTTGGTGTAATTTGAATTTTTCTATTTTCATCTGTGTTATTATCTATGATGTATCATTTGCATAGATATATTGTATGAGTTTTGTGTATTAATCGCCCACCTTACTATTGCTTAGAGTGTTTAAGATTGCCCAAATTCTATCGTGTCACTTGCTTGTCATAGTCTACTATTGCGATCTATAATGGGATTTTATATTCGTTTGCTTTTCCGATTAGCGTTCGCAATGTCTGTAAGTGTCGAGGGTGCTGTATCCTCCTCTAAAACCTGCCTGCTGTCGTGGCTGATAACTATCCAGCTTATTTGTTAGTCGTGGTGATATTATGTTTGGGAAAAGTTTGTAAAGAGTTGATAATAAGCTGATAGGTCGATAGTTCTCTAATTAACATTTGTTACCTTTTTTGAATATTAGGATTACCAATGCGTTTAATCACATTGTTGGTATCGTGTTAGTCTCTATGTAGTTATAATATCGGTAGTAGCTCTATTATTTAGTGTTAATTACATCTTTCCTTAATATAATAGGAGCTATTCCCTAAAAAACTAAAAGACCCCTAGATCCCATCCTTAAATACGCCACTGCAATAAATCTAAATAGTGTTTTTAATATTCGTAATTCGACCTCGTTCCGTTGCGTGTTTGTTTCCAGGTATACATCTACCCTTATATTAAGCAGATACATGACTTACTAACGTCTGTGATTTCTATCTAATGTACCCGCGTAGAAATAAACGTTATTTTACTTTAAAAATAAAAATATAATTCTCGGTCCTACCTTAAGCTAATTGTATGTTCCAGTGATTTAACATTCCATTGTAACTGTAATACAGATTCTTCTCGTTGCCAAAATTCCATAAAAACTGTAGCTAAAGAACAATTATTATTACAATTTAAAACATAAATTATTAAAGGAAACACTAAACTTACCCCAGATAGACATAATTGCAGAAAATACTACAGCACACCAGTTATCAAATATGTAGGTGATATTGGCCATATAACACGAATTACTTAGCAGTTCCATGGGACAGTCGGCAAAATGACATCTTGGACACATTATAATATTGCTTTGGCAAATATAGAGACTAAAAATAATAAGCAGTAGTAGAATGCAGTAAGTAGATTGTGATATTAAGGGTTTTTGAGCATGCAAGAATTTGAACTTAAATTAGTAATTGAGGGAGAATTAGAGAGGAGTATATTATGTAGATGTCAAAAAAGAGTTTAAATTTTTGTTTTTTCTTTTGAACCTTTTATGTTAACCATGTATTATTTGACTTGTAATATTTTTTGTCAGGTTTTAGATTAATGGTCCATTTTTAGGCACAATTTTGTTGGACTTAAAACCACTAGCCTCATGCTTTTATTTTCAACTAACTTTTAAGGCCTGCTTCTTACCAAATGAGGCGGTCAGGCAAGATTAATTCTTCTTTTTCAGAGCATTATAATTAAACCCCATCATTTAACATTTTTATTAATATTATTTGATTTAATACTTTTTGTAATCTTTAACAATTTTGTAATAGCCAAAAACTAGATCTTATATTAAATTGAATTAACTACACATTAAATCTCGTTAGGTTGACAATTTCTTTATTTACCTATATCGGGGAACTGCAGAGTAACTCTACAACACGAATGGTGGTAGTGCCTTCTACTTCTAGCGATGAAAATTCGAAACCAAATCCAGCAAAAATCAGAATTGACAGCAGCCAGAAAACGCGAACGTCGCTTAAACGCGGAACACAATGGATTTTACGTCATTCGTTTCCGTCCATTTATATCAATCAACTTTATTTTTGGCGGAGTATTTTTCAGATTTTTGTTAGATACTTTTTTGAAATATAGATTACAAACGGTTATATTTAGTTTCAACGTCAAAATGATCACCCATTTTTGTTCGATTCTCGTTGAGGGCGGGGATTTTTTTGTATCTATTTTTTTTATTTACGTTTGCTTAAATAGTTTTGATAGCATTTTATAAAGCCGAATAAATTACGTGATGTGGCACATGGTTAGGCAAATAAATGGGGTAGGCTGTGGGATGGGGTGGAACTACGTTTTTTAGTTAAGGTTGATTTAAACTATCAGGTCCGGGGCCCAAGGTTTTAGATTTTTACTATATATTTTCACATTATTTTAACCTGTGCTGTAATCAAACAAGTCATTTAGCAGCGTCGTCAGTACACCGCAACCAAAATACATTTGGCTACCTCGGTATTCATTCAACAAAGCAGCAAAGCGACATTGTCAGATTGTCAAATTGTATGGAAGTTAAAGCAGAATATTGTCTACAAAGCGATAAAATAGCAATACCACATCAATATTTTATGATCAAGATTTGTACATTGACATTGATGACAGCCTATGAAAAATAAAGGATAATCCTGTAAAATATAGGACGAATGGTCAGCTTAATTAAATACAGATGATAAAGATGCCACCTGATCCGATAATATCGATAGGTAGCAATAATATCGATAGGTAGCGGATAACATCGGTAGTTATACGAAGGACCTTTTTTTTGCTGTTCAATAAATTTGGCTTCCAAACCGCCTTTGTCGTAAATATCGGTAGGTAAATTCTATTATCACCCAACCCTGCTTGAAAATATTATTATTAATTACGATATACACATAACACACACAGTGGCGGCTCGTGGTGAATTATATTAGGAGGTTAATAACAAATTTAAAAATAGGCATACTTAAAATAAAAATAAATATCTTATCTTTAAATTGAGCTTTAAATTCTCTTGAAGTTCAGGTGTACTCTTAGAATTGGAAAAATGGTGAATGACACGTTCGTTAAAATTGCACGCACATTGCTTTTAAAAACGATTTCCCGATACTTAACATTGCTAAAGCGGATAGTCTATCTTGGTCCAACTCCTCAACAAGATTTATAAGCCCTAAAAAACTCCTGGATTTTCAGACAAAGCTGTTTCATCATGGCCACGTAGTGTTAGGTCGAATGTCCCACAAAATTTTACACAATCTATAATTTTGTTTAAAATATAACGATTTTTGGATACATTTTCGTTAAAATCTCTAATGGATTTTCTATAAGCTTTGTCTAGCTGAGAGCGAATATCAACACTTCCGACCGTAGCATAGTTCACCGAACGTTTCATGTGATCTGCAGAAAAGGCATGTTTTTTTATTTTTTTCTTTTAAGTGTTTTAAGTCTTTAACAGTTGCACCATAATGAGTCCGACGAGTCCTTAGAAAACAACATTCAAACATAACAGTAAAATGAGTTAGAGACTTCACAACCACATATCCAGTTTGCTAAATCAAACATATTTTTGCGAAAGTTTCGATGAACCTCTTTATTTTTGTCTTTACTAGTTTGTCGTATACTAAGTTCTGGAAAATTGCGACCACTTACCATGAATTCGGTTATTTTGTCAAAATTAAGTTCGTTAGCACTCTTTAGTTGTTTAATTTTTTGCACTACCGACATTTTATTTCATCTACATTCGCAACTCAAACATAGGCCACCTTGAAATTGGTTATTTTTGCAAAATTAAGTTCGTAAGCACTTTTTAGTTGTTTATTTTTTTGCACTAGCCACTATCAACATTTTATTTCCTGTATATTTCCAACTCACACATGGATCATAAAAATAAAAAATTATATATTACAAAAAACAGTATATAAATCAATTTTCATCGATTAAAAACGTCCGAAACAATATCGAGTTAGAGTATCGACCGCGCGACCTCTGAACAATTGAACTTCCGCATGCCGACGTGATGCCGCTCGAATTATGAGAAGAGACTGGCTGATGACCCAAATCGCGATTTCACATTCCATTTGCTATCACGTTCGGCTGCCGCTCGATGGCTGTGAAATCTTTGGGTACTTTCGTCAAGCTTTAAGGTAATCAGGGCAATTCGGACTGCCCAGCCTAGCTTAGTATAGCGTATTTTATTATGCCTAAGGAACGCGAGGAGACCATTCGAACTGCCGTCCGCGGCTAATAGTGTAGTGTATTTAACTTTTCCCAAGGTTCGCGTTTTATTACAATTATTAGGAGTGACGGTCAAACGAATAATTTATTTTCTGAAATTTTTTGGGAGTCATTGACCCACTGGTCACCCGTGTAGCAGCTCGTCGGGCAACTTGATTGTCTCACTTGTTTTTGAATATTCAACACGTTTTAGTTATCTTTTTAATTATACAATGATATGGTGATATGGCTAGTTGTTTAAGGCGCGCAAAACGAGGGGACAGATAAACCATTTGGATGGTTGCTTGTCAACAAATAAATATATAAGAAGTTATAAGCACAATTTGCTTTGTTAATGCGTTCCTTTCAATTACAATACTTTATTCGATTTTTGCATATATGAAAATTTTAAAATATAATAAGGTAAGGCTACATATTAAAATTTGAATATAACATATGCCAAATATACAGGGATGACCACGAAATTGCGAACAGTACTTTTTTTAAAACAAGCGCTACCAATTTAAAATTTTATAGTGATATATGGTTGGTAATGAGAAAAATTTTTCCGGTTTAACAGGTGGCTATATGTTGCTCCGTGGTAATATAGTATCAAGTATTAAACATAAAAAACGCACTTTTCTACGGTATTTGTTTATAGACAAATCAAAGATGCACCAAAAAATCGAAAACATATACAGTGTGTCTTTAAAAACCAGTCGATCTGGCGTGATCTTAATTGAAGGCCCGAAGAATTTTAATAAATAGCTTCGCGTTTTTGGGATATCGCCTCGTCAAATCAGTTAGGCCACTCTGCACTGGATACTAGATATATTTAAATATTGGCATTTAATATTGATACTAAAATTGCTCCTGTATAGTTTTTTCTGACATTTACTTACGCATGACTATTCAAACTTGTAAACAAAGTAATTACACCATAGATTACAACTACAATGGACAAAATAGCTGCTGGAATGAGAAGTTTGATGTACATGCCAAGCCAGGCGAAATATAAAGCATATTCAGTTCCAAAATACTTTTCTACTAAATTTAGTGGCTGAGCTTTGGTCCAGGCATTTGGCGAACCCCAATAGAGAGCCAATAGCTAAAAAAATAAGTATTCAGTATTATAATTTTACCTTTATGATTAATAAATTTATCAACATCGTTATTTAGGTTGTAAATTTAATACAACTAAATTTGCTTTACTCTGAGTTTAAAGCCTTAGAAAATTTAAAATAACTCGTTAGGTCAAGCCTCAGAAAAGTAAACTCGAAAACGCATTAGACATGTAAAACTAAAAATGAATTATTCGGAAATTGGGTTTGGGTATTTAAAAATGCAAGAGTTATATCATAACAATTTTTCTAACATAGTTACCACTTCCTATCAGTTATTATTAGCTGAAGGGAGATTTGAGGCACAACAGTAATCTTTTTTGTTCGCCCAAAATCTCACCCTCTGCGACCCTAAACAGCCGTTCCTCCAGAAACTCTCTTAGATTTAACGAGAAAGACAAAGATGTATAAGGCTCCAAACTTCCCAATGCCTCGCAAGTGAACGGTATGTATAGAAACTGCAGGGGTGTGTCATTGTCCTACTGATATCTCGAACAAGGTCGGCCGGGCCGTACCAGAAAATATACAGAGAAAATTCTCTTTTTAAAAAAGTAGGTAAATATTTATTCGAAACTAATTTTGCAAACATCCTAAAAAAGCATAAACCAAAATGCAGTTTATTACTTACTGGGCACCTAGCAAAATAGGTAGATATCCTTATTATCGTTGCTTGACTAACATACAAATAACGCCATTAACAGCAGTCCGTGGGCCACCGTCCCCAGATATTCTAATATATTTATTATAGACGGTGGCTCGGCCAGCCGATTCCATCATCTTACATGCTAGACTTCAGTTACTATACTAATTCACGCGGTACGTACTACATCCCCATGCTATAACGTTCGTCGTAGCTTAATCACCCAACACCGATGTGGCCGTATCCCCGGAATCTTTCCCAATTGAATACTACCATGTTTTAGGTATTAATTGTAATTATTATAAAATGATACTACTTATTTTTAAATTAATTTTTTAAATTTAGTTAGTTAATATATTATATTAGTTATTTTCACTCCATGTTACGTTTAAATGTGGTGACGAAATGTGAAGTGAATATTTCAAAATATGATTTGCAGTTTGTTTTATAATTCGGCCGGCCGCATCGTGGTTCTTGCTGGACAATATTTTTTATTTTATTTAATATTATTTAATTTTTAAAAAAATTGTTCATATATTTTATTGTAAATGGTATGAGAACAACATAAATACCCATATTTTTTATCATACTTGTTGTGGCATTAGTGAAAAAAAACATCCTCTAATAAATACTTATAGACAGAATAACGTCCAATTTTTTCCTGCAGCAAAATTATTAATTCATTGTTTATATTTACATCAATACTCTATCTATGGATATGCAAGAGATCCAATCTAAAAGGTCGCTCTTGTGCTATAGTGTTTCCTAGCCAAGTTTTTAATCGTAATTTTCACGTAAAAATATGTAAATTGACTGATTAGACTTGCATTTATAATAATAGGTTAAGATATTTTTTATAGACTATCGATCATAACCTACATTGATATCAAAATTATTTTGAAAAAAAAGAATGAAGCTAAAAAACTTCCCGAAAATCCATATAATTCTAAACCGCACGTGTCTTGCTTATAATATTAACATGTTTTATCAACTAAGCCAAAATTAGGGGTACCTGACGATCATTTAGGGGTCCCGATACTGTCCATTTGTAGTCTCCATCATGTAACGGAAAAGCGTCTATAAATATTTTTGCATTTATCAACCTAAAAAAAATTACGGTAAGATTATTTTTATAAAAGAGACTAATCCATTTTTTACCTAGAAATGCCATAATCGCCTTTATTTTCACCCCAGACACACCTATGTAACATCTGGGTGACTACCATTATTCGTTCTGCAGAGGTAATTTTTTTCGGTATTTCTCCGCTTATGGATTCTCTGAAAACAAAATGGAAAAAATCTTGACAGTAATGCATTTCGTAGTATAATCAATACATTTGAAAATTATTGTCACATTCAGCAGTAATCCTCTGAGCTCCCCGAATTATGTTTTAAATTTTCGTCTTAAAACCTGTAATTCTCAGTTATGAACAAATTCTGAAACGCACCTAATTTAATAATTACTGTAATAATCTTATATTCTATATTACATATTTCTATATCATAATACGACTTACGGCGCTCTAGCATAAATAGGATCATTAACGTTGGGTTTTGTTAGAGGTGTTGCTAAAAATTCCGGAGGGGGTTGTACAAACGGTCGATAATCAAAACTTACACATGCAAGTTCTATATCAAATAAACCAGCAAAGGATAAGACAAACTCTTCAGGAGCATGAAGTTTTACAAATACTATGTCTTCATCCACCTGAAAAAGGAATAAACAAATTTATAGATTCTTGATTGACTGGATAGTTACTTGATGAAAATCCATTATCAACAATATAAATAAAACAGTTTAAACTATTTTTAGATTTTCACTTTATTCACAACTTGTGACATGTTTCGTAAACACTGTACCTTCGTCAAACAAACGGTATTTAAACTTACAATTTGCTAAATGAGCTTGATTTTTACAAAAACATATTTCTAGGTAAAGATTTTTATAGCCTACGAGAGTCCTAAATAACATCTAGATGGAATTTTTTAACAAAATAGGTTTAAAAGAGATTAAAAAAAAATTATTCATTTCTAAATGGTCGTTTCACTCATTAAAGGCAAACCAATGAAAAAATGGCATTTGTACTATTTTAATCAATCAAATCTGGATTATAGACAGTGGTGCAACCCTGCATCTTCTTTGGGGGTTTGAAAAAATAATTCTCTCTGTTTTAAAAATATATTTTTTTGTTAAGCTAACTAAACTATCAATATTTTACTACGATATTAAATATTGATTTAGATTTTTGACTATTAATAATTTTTGTTACCAAGTTCTTAAGAGTGTACTTGGGCTTCTTGGAAGGGGAGATCCTTAACTCACCGTTAAAATTGAAACAAAAGACTTCTGTTGCGCGGCTGAGACGTTATCATGTTTTCGATAACATTTCATATTTGAATTCATTGTCACTTTGTACATTTCTAAATTAAGTGAAAAAATGAGCTGTTTCGAAAATACTATATACATATAAATAATCTAAACAAACAAACAAAGGTATACTTTTTTGCCGAAGGAAAAAATTGTTACAATTTTATGGACAAAGCGAAATCTACCTTAAAAGAAAAAAAAACACAATAATGCAAAAACAAAATATTAATCGCAAAAAAATTTCGATAGGTCAATGCAAATTCATAAATTGTAAATATACCAAGTAATGATAGCTATAAAACCATCATAAAAAAAGAAACATTCGTTATGATATCACATTGTCGCAAAGCGGTTAATGAATATAGGTGCCCTTAATAATAAGGAAATAAACAATACATATGCGAGGTGAATAATTTCGATGACATTGAAATTAAAATTACGAGACGTTAAACTCTATTTTGTTATACAAGCAAAATAAGTGAAGTTAAACAAAAAGTGTACTGAACTAATATATAGTAATTAAAGTGTTCTAAAAAATAGAAAATGTATAACTTTAATCTAATACGTAACAAAATAATTAATTTTAAGGGGCTATCAGACAGTTCAATCTGCTATAAAATGATTTTCAAATTCTATGCTAGCAACTGGAACGAGACACCCAAAAAGATTTAAGTAAACAAACAAATAAAATAATTTCAATGAGACTTATTAATTACAAAAATCATTAAGGAGGTAAAAAGATCTTTCAATGAGGTACGCATTGGTTTTTTTTTCGAAAGAGTGCAAATATTCCGGATGATGATTTTAAAGTTTTATGGCGTTGCAAATAACCGATTTTTATATTATTTCAGTGGAAGCAATGGGAAGGTATATGTTATGCCTAGAGTTTCTGGTAGGATATACGTGTTTTGGCCTTTCCGGGAAACTGTTTATACGTTTTCTAAAATAAATAATGCAGGGAGCGTTAATATTTCATGCTTTTTGAAATAGTATTGGCAGTGAGCTCTATTATTTAGACCCAACAAATAGCGAATTGCTCTCTTTTGAAGCCTAAAAATACTAAGAAATTGCTCGGTGATACAGCAGCCCCAAAAGGGAAGGCCATAGCGGAGATGGGATTCGATTAGAGAGAAATAAGTAAGTCTGGCAGAAGACACGTCCAGTTCTTTTGAAACTGATCGAATGACATAGCAGGCAGAAAGTTTTTTAGTTGAGAGGTCAATACGCTTAGACCATTCTAGGTTGTTATTTATATTCAAACCCAGGAATTTAACCGATTCAACGTATTTAATATTGCTGTTACGTAGTTGAAGTTGTTGTAAAGTCCCCTTATAAGATAAGGCCACCCTTTTATCCACATTGAAGCAAAGCAGATTGGAATGGGATCAAGCCTTAATCCTAACAAGTCGTTGGAAATATTAGAATGTAAAGACATATCAAAATCACTCCATGTTATGCTTGTGTCGTCAGCAAAGCGATACATTTTTCCAATCATTTTTAGGTTGGTGATATTTATTAATGAATAACAAAAAAAGAACAGGTCCCAAGACCGAACCTTGAGGGACTCCACTTGTAATCAATTTACAATCAGAATCAGATCAATTTGTACTTACAAATTGTTGCCTATTCTCGAGATAAGATTTAAACCAATTTAAAGAAATACCACAGATTCCATAAAAATTTAGCTTGCTTATCAAAATTTCAGGACTAACACAGTCAAAGGCTTTTGCATAGTCACAAAAAACTGAGGCGGTGGGGTGGATGTTATTGAGGGATAAGCAGATGTCGCAAAGCAACGAGAACATGGCGTCACTGGTGCCCTTGTTGGGTAAAAATTCGAACTGATCCGGGGATATTATCTGATGTTCAAGGAGAAATGGCGTAAGACGATTCTTCAGTAACTTTTCAATGATTTTTGATAGCACTGGTAGTAGATCAATTTTATGAAGTGGAATAATTATAGCTGTTTTAAGGCATTCTGGGAATATACCTTTTATAAAGGATTCATTTATTAGGTTTACTTGTATAGAACTACCTACTGATTTAATTTATTTTATTCATGGAATATTTTTCCATAATAAAGCCAAGAAACAGACGGTCAATTATCATTTGATGCTCACTTACTTCATTCACTAATTTTCTAAATTCACTAAGCCATTCTTGAATTGCTAATTTTAGTTCGTTATTTTTAGTCAATGATAGTCGTTAAAATTATCAGAGATTTGAGTAATCTGTTTTACAAATTAAATATGGCAATAAAATGGTGGTTCAGCAGCGCTAAAAAATGTTACTATTTATAAGCGTATACTTCATATTTATTCATATTAGTTTAAGTAAAACTACATATATTATATGAACTACATAGCACTGAATACATGAAGGTTCAAATGATTGTCAGACGTCTGACACACATCCCACGGGATGTTTTGTGTGCTCTGATAACGATAAAAATTTCGAGGATTTCCCCGTTTCGAACTAGCGCCACCTTAGTCTAAACTCACTTGTAGTTTTGTAGTAGAAATTAAAAATGCAGCAAACATAGTATTACATTTCTTACTAGAATCGCTATAGTAGCGGTAATATAGGACAAGTAGCAGTTTTAAAATATTATAATTTAAAAATCCCATTTATTCGAAATTATATTGGAGTTTCCTGTTGATAACGGCTTATTATCAATTATCAAATGATTTTATAAATTATGGTATACTCTGATAATTATCAGACCAATGGCAACACTGCTTCCGTGGCAAGGCTAAGTTAATGAACGGAAAGCCATAGAATAAATAATTTAAAATATTAGAGAGTATTCGATATGATTTTAAATCATAGTGAGGAGGAGTAGATATACGATAAAGATGCGAAGGAGGGGCTACTGAGTTGTAGATAAAATTTACTTAAATAACATATTTTATTACACGATATTATTCCATGTACTTGACGTCCAGAAAATAGAATTAAATAAATTAATTAAAAAATAAAACAAAAAACTAGACTGCTTAAAAACTATTTGTGGGTGGAAGATATATGACGCAAAAATAACATAGCATATATATTATACTATGTAAATAAAGCCTTATAGCTAACCTGATTACGTACGTTACTTAAACGATGCTATATTATACAACTTTAACTTAAAAAAGATAAATCTGAAAAAGCGGTCTTTATTTTAAACCATCGCATGTGAAGTAAATCTGCGTTATCCGTTATTCGTAGTGGTGAAGTAAAAAACTTTAAATGCGTGGATATTTTTGCGATGTTTTTAAATTTTTTATTGAAAGACAACTGACTAGCGAATTAAAATATGGTACAAAATTAACTAAAAATTCGTTCATTTAAATGTACCACCTTGTATTTTGTCACAACCTTATGCCTATCTTCAACTGTTTTCGAGATATTCACATATGAAAATTGATCATTTCGGACTTTGAGAGGCAGTAGTACCTAGGGCAAAACGATATACATATTCGTATTTTAATTTTATTATCTTTCTTATGACATACACTTCTAATCTTAGTAAAGTAAAAGCTTTTCAACTTTTCAAAAAAAAATTAGAAAAAGTTTAATGCAATATTGAATTTAAAAAATTAAATCATAAGAAGGGTCATAAAAATGAAAATACGAATATGTCGAACAATTTTGATTTTACAGACTCCCAAAGTTCGGAATTTTCAAATTTCCAAACATGAACATCTCGCATTCATTTGAAGATATAGACATACGGTATGTTACATGAAGTTGGCCTATAATTTTGCCTGGCATTTAAAAATGTAATAAAGTACAAAGTGTTCCCGTATCTCTACAAATAACAAAAACATAATGTCGGTTCACAGATACTGGACCACTCTGTACAGTGTGTTTGGTTATTTTTTATACGGGGTTTACAAGCTTTTAGAGATATCAAAAAATATTATGTACAAAAGTTTTATGATTTTCTTTGAATTATCAGGATTTGTTAAAAAACAAAACAAATAACAATTGGAAAGTAAAAAATGAGCATCGACTTTGTTATTTTAAATAAAACACCTTGTATAATTTTATCTCAATAAATAGGCATATTCGTGCTAATTATAAAACTACCAGGTTTAATACCTTTATATTCAAAGACAACCGAGAAAATTGACAAGAACCCTTCCATAGGTGGGAGTGTATTCTTTGATAATGATTTTAAATATGTGTATGTCCTCTTTCTTTTTAACACATTGCCTCTTGCTCATTTGTTTATTTTTTAACAAATCTTGATGTTTCAAAGGTAGGGTTGCCAGACGTCCTGGATTTCGCAGGATGTCCTGGATTCAGGGTCCTGCGTCTTGCCGAAGGTGTCCACAGGACGCCAAATATCTTGCATGTTATAAAAGCCTTACTAAGAATATAAAAAATATTTTTTCCAGTAATTGTAGCTATGGATAATTCGGATTCGAAAAGTCCTGGCAATCAGAGCTTCAAATAAAAACCAATTTAACTTACACTTCCAAGGAATTTTTTGGTTAGGTTCAAACCTGGCAACCCTATTCAGAAGAAACCATAAAATTTTTGTATACAATATTTTTTGATATAATTAAAACGTTTAAAATATAACCAGACACCCTGTGCATATCCTGGAGTTTGAACCTGGGAGACCTAAAGAGCTTAATCTAGAATTATTCTGATGTAACCTCATAAAGATATTAAAATAGTTAAATTCGAAAGGAAGATCATTTTAGCGCGGTCAATAACCAGTGCACAGGGTTTATAAACCAAGACAAAATGAATAATTGTATTTAATTTGGCTAAAAAGAATAATTTTATTCTGATTGATCTCCCAAAGATATTAATTTAGACTTTTTAGGGCATTAATAACACATATTTACCGAGAAAGTTTCATTTTCAGTTTGTATTCCTAATGTTTCCAAAGTTGAAATGAAGGTTTTTAATTTCGTTTCAGCGCTCTCGATAACCAGAGAAGAGACCTTGTAAACCAATACAAAATCAATAGTTCTTTTACCATCCCTAAAAGTTGGATAGTATGACATTGTGTACTAAGTGTCATTTTGATTTATCAACAGTTGTCAAAATAAAGCAGGAGATGTGTTTGAACCTGAGCAGCGATGTCAGATTTTGATTTAAATTTAAAAGTTTATATCAAGACTTTTCAGTAATCCTAGGATTCCTAAGCGCCTCAGTATTCTACGTAACCCCATTGGTAAAAAAATATTTGCATGTATTGTAACGGTGACCATAATTTTTTTTGAGTAAAAAATAATACAAATTATAATACGTCGCAGATAAAGCAAATACCATTTTTGAAAAATAAAGAATGGCACTGGAGTAGTCAGGTGGGGGAGCAGGCAGACAAGCAGAGCCACTTTGGAATTTTTTACGATAAAAAGAAAATATTTATTAAAACTTTTTTCGCCAACAAAGAAAATCTGCTACTTCTGCTAGTATTATACATACAAACGATATCCCGCCATAGAATTTGTCTTAGAATTGTTGGACACTTAATTTTTAATTTTTTATAAAAAAAAATAAGAAATACATTTAGGCATACTTCTAAAACGTTCAGAACAGCAGGTTACAATTTAAAGGTAAGCAAGGTCCTACTAAGATGAGTATAGAACGCTTCACGGATCTAAAGCCCCGACGAAAAGGCGGAAAGGGGAAGTTTGTCAAAAGCAGACCGTTTCCATAGATACTTGCATTATGCATTCTTTCCATAGCCTCAGATTCGCGCGCCAAACAGGTATAAACCGGTTTCAAGAGATGAATTCCTTTAGGTCGTCTTTGTTTATAGCCCTTGACATACCGATTTTCCCCAATTGACAGTAACTAAAATGCGCTTGAATGTATTAGGTTAACCTTTGTGAAGGTTTTTTTGCTGTTTTGTTTGCTTTTATTTAATTGTAAATAAGAACGAGAATTTTTAACAATGTCTATAGGGGATTTGTTTATATTTAATGATGTTATTGGGTCTTGTAAACAATTAAACCCACGGAATTTGATAATTTTTTAATATAAAATAGAAAGTTTACCTTCATTTAACTGTTTTAAGAAAATAAAAGAAATAGATGAACCACTTTTTCTATTAAAAAAGACCAAAAAGAAATTGGATATTTTCACTGTATTCCAATGCGTCATATTCGTTAATATGACAATTTGAAGAAAGGCTATCTTGCATTGTTACCAAACTTACATTATTGTATGGAGCTTAAATTTCTCAAGTTTGTCTTCCGACAGTAACACATTTGGACCCCTGTGCCGATCCCAAATATTAGACTTTCGCCAGTGATGCACTTTGTTGTCGTTCGCCTTTTATATTAAGGCTTTAATGATGATGCCTACGGCGCCTAACCTGGTGCTAACCCGGTACCAATCTACCTAATGCGGTTAACACTAATCAACAGGCGGGTGTATCACTAGCGGGAGCCTAACATTCGACATCGGCCCTCAGAGGGCCGATGTCGAATGTTAGGCTTCCGCCAGTGATGCCCTGCGCTGTTGTTCGTCTTTTAGGGCTTTAACGATGACGCCTACGGCGCCTAACCTGGTGCTAACCCGGTACCAATCCACCTAGTGCCTTCGCTCTCCTGTTGGTACCGATCCACAACCCACAAATGCACTTTGTTTTTCTTATATAATTTATATAGATCATATATAAAATAAACTTGGCAACGTAGCATCCCCAGCACACTGGATTTCCATACAACAGACGACACTCTCGCTCTTCTTTATTTAGCAGCTGTAATTATGTTTAAAAACGTTTAATAATGTCTAATATAATAATTACTTCTAACTTTTAGTTACAAATAATCATTTTTGTGTTATAAAGCATTATAATATAATTAATCTTTTACGTAGTTCATAAATTAAGTTTGTGAAAAATATGTTTTTTGCGATACGCCAAAAACAAGTTCAGTGCAACCTTCCGAAATCTTAGTTTTTTTGGATATAATTTGAAAAAGTGCTTCATCCATAAATTTTTATGTATAGGAATTATTTAAAAAAGGTAAGCTTTCAAATGTATTTTTTAAATTTGTTAAATTCCATGGGTAAAATTCTTTACAAGAGCCGATGTTTATTGTTGCTGGTTCTGCAACAATTTATTTTTTGGACAAATGCCACGGATAAAATGATTTTGGCATTTAAAAGTAGAGCCGTAGTGGCCGTTTCCAAGTCATCAACACTAACTTTGTAATCTTGGCCTTCAAAGTTTAAATTAATTTGATATCGTTCTGGCACTGTCTATATAGTAAAAACTAACGATAAACACAAAATAACATCTTGATTATGACATTACAATTTAGAAAGAGATGAATAATACAATAACCTACCTCCCTAGCATGGTATTAAAGGTATGGTTTCGGTAGCGCGTCTGGCTGACGCGACTGGCGACTGCGACGGTCGCGCGACTACTGCCTAGTACATATTTAAGTGCGAGTGGTCTCTATGAAACCTTTCAGCCGGCGACGCTACCGCTCCAGACGCAGCGACTGCGGCGCAACTGAAGGATATACCAGTCGAATCGCGATCGCTGTAGGAAAATGGCTCGTTTTTCGGGGGAAGATGACGAAATTCTTATCAAAGAAGTTCAAAAATATGAATGTATTTTTGACTACGAGGATAAAAATTACAAAAATTTCGTAATTAAAGAAAACGCGTGGAAAAAAATTGCGCTTTCAGTAGGAAAAGATGGTCAGTAATAATATTCTTTATTTTATGCATGTTTATGTAGATTAGGTTTAACAAATGTGGTTAAATGTAAACTAGAAGCTTATAAAGTACACATTTTGAGTTCCAATTTCAAAATGTATTAAAATTTTTCACATAAAATGTAGGTAAACAATTACCTGACAAATAAATGAATTTCCAGAATTTGAGCCGAACATTAAACAATTTAAATCGTAAAAAGTTTTTTTTTCTATACAAACTTTACATCACTCTGGTAACTTCTTTATTTTGCCAATCCACAGCTCCTTCATTATTAAAGAAATGCATAAACTCATTTCTGATTTGAAAGAATTCAGCATTTTGAAATCCCCCAGGTCTAATAAGATTATGGAAAATATCGGATTGCTTTTCATTTGGATCATATGCGTAATGGGGATGTCCGTTTTTTTCTAAGTATCCTTCTCGAAGTAAGTTATGCAAACAGCAAGCTGCAATTATCAGTTTGTCGCATACTTCGGGTTTTGTAGCTATATGGGTGTAAAATACTCTAAACACCTGAGTTAGTCTTCCGAAAGCGTTTTCAGTTTCTCTTCGGGCTCGACTCAATCTGTAGTTAAATATAGCCTTTGCTCTGTCAGATCGTGCTAATTCTTTATTAAATGGTTTCAATATATGCTTGTGCAACCGGAACGCCTCGTCTCCAATGATTACATGTGGTATTTTTTTGTTTGAATTGGGCAACATTTGGTCCGAAGGAAAAAAATCTTCTGAGTTAAATATTTTTTGCCCAAAAGCAGATTTTTTAATAAAAATTGAAGCATCGCCTTCTTTTCCGTATGAGCCAACATCCAAAGCCACAAATTTGTAATTCGCGTCAACTAGGGCAAGCATAACAATAGAAAAATAGTCTTTACAATTAAAATATAAAGAACCAGATTGATTAGGTGAAAAAATTTTTATGTGTTTGCCGTCTATAGCTGCGACACAGTTTGGAAAATTCCATCGTTCCCAAAAATCAACTGTATTTGCTTTCAGCGTTTCTGTAGTCGGCGGAGGCATAAAAATTGGTACCAAGTTTTTGCACATTGCTATTAATGTTTCCTTGACAATAACACTTATGTAACTGTGTGAGATCCTAAACGCAAAGCCTAGAGACCTAAAGCTCTCTCCAGTAGCCAGATACCTAAAAAAATCAAGATTATCAATATATACGATATATTTTATATTATATTATTATTTTATATTATTTATTTATTTATATTATTATTATATTATACAGAGTGTTCCTTAATGATGTGCTAATAATTAAGGGGGTGACGTGTACCAAATTTAATTAAATTATCTTCAGTGGTATGAAAAATATGATAAAAAACAGTTTTTTTCTTAAAACATTAACACCCTGTAGCTTGAAAACTAACCATTTGCAGACCCATGTTTATATGACACTTTAGCCCTAAAATATGC
The DNA here is from genome assembly GCA_030620095.1 of Kuschelorhynchus macadamiae. Classification (NCBI taxonomy): domain Eukaryota; kingdom Metazoa; phylum Arthropoda; class Insecta; order Coleoptera; family Curculionidae; genus Kuschelorhynchus; species Kuschelorhynchus macadamiae. Next base: position 94,267 of record JAUTXW010000263.1, on the reverse strand, counting down.
CCAACAATCACCCCCTTAATTATTAGTACATCATTAAGGAACTCCCTGTATATTTTATATATGATATATTTTTTTATTGTTTGTAGTTGACGACTGCAAAAAGCGGTGGAAGAGCATTAAAGACACTTATTTAAGGAATAAGAAAAAATAAAAATTAGGAACTGGTTCTGCCTCACTCGATAAACCAGTCAAATGGAACCTGTACGAACGCCTACAATTTCTTGAGAGGATCAAACAAGAAAGGAGCTCCGTAAACACGTTATCTGAAAATCAGTTTGGAACAGGACCGCCACCGGGTGGCGAAGAGTTTGCAACCGATGGGGATGACCAAAATACCCTGGGCGATCATGATATAGAAAATTGGGAACTATCAACTAGCGAAACGCCTAGCATACAAATACTACAACAAAAACCTGCATTTTCAGAAAACGACACTCAATCTTCTAGCAGTCGCTGTTCTACGCCTATGGTACCAAAAGGGAAAAAACCCAACTTCAAAATATCGAGAGATTCTTTCTACCGGGGTTTTGATGAAAGAGCCCAAAAACGTATGGAAATGCTAGAAGAACTACAGAACAAAAAGCGGGAATCGCAGTTAGAAGAAGACGACGTAGACTTCTTTATGAAAAGCATTAGCTTGACAGTTAAGAAGTTCCCACCTGCATTAATTAGTGACGCAAAAGTTAAAATCCTAACTCTTGTAAATGAACTACAAAAGATAGCAATCACTTCTACACCTCAAAGTTCCCATGGAAATGCTTCTACTGAAGTATCTCCCTACCATTCGAATCATTATAACAATGCCCCAATTGCAGGCCATGGGTCTGACACTAACAATACCACTTCTATTTCAAAAAATTCCCAACTTGCAGCATCTACTACTCATCAATCACACATTCAACTCTGTAATACATCACTGATGAATACATTTTCTGGACAGCTACCATCAACTGGCACTGAACCACCACAAAGAATATTATCTGCTGTCTCCTTTCAACCCAACGATTCTCCATCAATTGCCTCTGGACCACCACGTCGTCTCAGAATATTATCTACTACCTCCTTTCAACCAAACAATCTTCCGCCATTCTTTCAGTCTCGTCCATCAGATCAACCAAGCGCATCTTTATTTATTCCATCAAACTCACACCAACCAAACGATGAAAATATAGATGACGACGCAAACTATTACGAGGTATTATATAGTTCTTTTGTTTAAACGTTCATTTAAAATAAAACAAATTTTCTTTAAACATTGTTTTTATTCTTACCTTAAGGTTAACGCCAATTTTTCCTCTGGAGCTTGCACGAAATTTGTTCCAGGCTTTTGTATGTCGTTTTGTATAAGTGACAAAACAAAATCAAACTGTTGGACGTTTAATCGGAAAAATTCCCTAAATTTGTTTTCGTCTTCTCTTAAATGACCATTAATTAGAACGTTGAAATAACCTTCTTTCTTTCGTTGTTGAAATATATCGTGTGTCGCACGTCTTTCTTGCATTATAGTATATTGTAACATCTGTTCATCTTCTTCTTCCTCTAATAAAATGAAATACATAAGTTCTTCGTCCATTTTCCTGCTTTACAGTTAATATAACGCAATCACGCTATATCAAAAACCGGATGTCAACTGAGTCGTTCTCCTCTAGACGCACTACTATATACACCAACCATCAGCGACTAGCCGCAATCGCCAGACGCAGTAGCCAGTCGCGGCAGCCAGACGCGCCACCGAAACCATACCTTTACCGGAACGTTTATTGAAATGTCAAATAATAACGTAATGAAGGGCTAGTTAACAACGTCACAACGGAAAGGCCAAAATCTCTTCAATGCAATTGGTAAGTACCAATAATGACCGCTAACTATAGGTCCACCGCTTGAAATTGGTTTTTGTCACCCTAACTGTCAAGTCCGACTATTTATATTAAAAAACGGAAATGCATGTTTTATGAATATCTCATTTTCTAATTCGAGCTTCCTCTTTCGCAATTTCGGCCCAACACTGAGTCCATAATCTCTTGATAGCACAAGTTAATCTATCAAACAGACTCACTAAACACTTTTACCGAATTTTTACAATAAAACCACAGAAAAAAATTTCGTCTATAGATTAATATGTAGTAGGAAAAAATGCTTTGTTTACCTACGTTTCTTCCATCTTTGTCAATTGCAAAATAATTTATTAAGTAGGTAAGTCTGGTAAGTAAATGTCATTTCTGTTCTTGCGTTTGCGCTCTTGGCGCAATTACGGTAATTTTTCTGTTACATGGCATCACCCATGGTTTTCTTCCCACCATGGCTTCTGAGGCTTCACCACGCCCACTGGCGTTTACAGATTATGACATACAAGCTATATCGGGTATCCTCTCCTTTGAATAAAAAAATCTTACATTCAATATATCGATATACACTGTGCATCCCTATTCCCTACTGATGGAGTTGCGTTTTGAGTTTGCGTAGTTTATCAACCAACTCGCGTTTGCGCGGGGTAACTAAACTAACTTAAAGCAACGGGACGACGGAGGACGAGACTTATTCGCAGGGCAAGTTATGACGTCTTTTACAAGTGCTGTTTCTCTTAGTGTGAGTTTTTTCGTTTAAAAACGAGTAAATTAGTGAACATTCAACTGATTAGCTTGTGCAGTTTCGAACTGCAATAGCAGGACGAGCCTTTAACGCTTTTCCGAGACGTAAGTGGCTAAAATAGTGTAAGTTATTTTGGTGTATTGATTTTTACAGTTTCTACAGGGACAAATATGGACTCCGACAAAAGCCGTCGGAACGAATCGCATTTTCGCCGCCGATTCGTCGAATTTCCGTCGTTTTCGACGATTATACGGGTGGAAATGGCATAAACTTTAGTGCGTTTTACCGTATGGTACCGATATCCGACCTTGTTACGATGTCCTAGACACTTTCACTCTACGACGGAATCGTTGACACACCCCGTTTAAAAATGCCGTTCGGCGACTCGGCACCGTTACATATTCGGTCGACATACGATGTAATTTGGTCTCGCCGCAGTCACGACCCTGATCATGGTTCCGAAATTACGAAACGTCGGGTATTTCGGAAAGATGGTGTTGGTTAGTAAGAAAGATGATGAGCAATTGAATCATTGTTTGAGAGATAATGGAATGAATGTACTTAGTTGTCGCCGTGATATAATAAGCCCGGTTGTTAACATATCCAAATTGTCAGTCTTCAAAAGTTACTTCGTTAAACTTTTGTGAAGGTATATGTTTCGAGTTTTTTTAAAATATTGAGTCGTGAAATGGTGTGTCAGCAACTTCTTTTCATTTACTTAATAGTATGAATTGATGTGCTATTAACTTAATTATATAAGACCTTACTTCATATTAAAATATTTTTCATACCTGTAAAAACATATGAGTTATTTTCGGTTCCGTTCCAAATGGCTATGACGAGAAATATGACGGTTTCGGGGGAAAAATTACAAATTTCATCTGGAATTCCAAAAGAATTGTTTTAACTACCTAATACCTAACTGGCTCTAGCATTTCTCTGATGATGGATTTTACCAAGAAAATAATACCACTGGCTTCTGTTTTCACACTATTTGATACTGTGGATTGAGGTATTTTTTAAGATCATTTTATGAGTGAAAGTCTTAAGGGACATAATTTTTTTTTTAACATATTTTAGTTATATCCGTATCTGTAAATAAGGTTCTACATTTTAAATAAATTAACTATTTATTAGAAACTAATTTATAAATCACATTCCTAATTCCAAAATTCAAAATATTTTCTAATTTTCTATAGCTATATATATTTTTATTTCTGTCCAAATATGAAACAATTTTAAGCTATCTTCTATTTTCATGAAAAAAAATATGGTAGTGCTGTTTCTATGGCAATAAAAATGAGTTATTTTTATTTACATAATCCTATAGCTTTGAAATGTCATCTCGTAGAAGGAGCCGAAGCAGAGACAGGAAGAATATCACTTCCAAGTTGCGCATGGATGATAATGCTCCACCTCCAAGGATAACAGGTAAACATAAGTAAATTACCTATTGTCTATTTTAACATGTCCCTTAAAATTGTAGAAGTTCATAATATAAATTAATCTAAAAGTTAATCAAATTCTGTTATATATTTGGCATATTGGTATTTAAATAATTCTAGTCTTTTATATTCAACAATACTTATATTACAGTCAAACATAAAATTTTAGGAAACTTAACATGCAAGTTTTGTGTCGATTTAAAAGATCATTAACATAATCACAGAGAAGAGTTATATCTCTATTTGTTGTTGAAATCTATTATCTGGTTTTCATAGTAGGTTATAATTCTTCAATTTGCCATGACATTGACATTAATGACATTTTGGTTACTTACATTGTTGGGTTTCTACTATGTATGTAATTGAATTTTTGTGATTTGTATTGTGTTTTTTCACCTGAATGACTCGAAATGTTTGGTGCCGATGAGGACTCGTACTATCCCTCTTTTTGTAATGGTATCCAAATGGCTTATAGCAACAAAGTCCACCCTCCTATCCTAAGTGGCAACTTGCAAGTGAGACTGTTATGTCTAGTAGATACATATGAATATAAAGTGAACAAGATGTAAAAATAGTAGTACTCTATAGACTAGAATAAATCGTCATGAAAGAGAACTCCATTTCTTTATTGATCAGAATTTTGAAACTATCCCAATGAGCTATAACCTTTTACTGTGCTAATGGATTCCAAAGATATACTATGCTACTAAAAAAATATATTGGGTTGCTTTCGGCAGTTACTTTCTTTTTTTTAAATGGCCGCAAAGCTCTAGTTCTCTAATTGCTGGTGGAAATGGAGTTTATTCTTGAAAAAATACCTGTTATATACAGGTACTTTTAAAAATAGGCAAGTATGCTAATATTTGTTTAGTTTTAAGAGTTAAAAAAAATGTTAAATGTAAAAGTTGTAGGGTTTATTACATAGTTTACAAGTTATCTCTAAAATATTTAGCAGACCCAACATACATTTTTTTAATAGAACACCCTGTAATGTATATGTCCATAAAATGGACCTCTTCTTGCTGATTGTAAATATATCAGGTTTGATACCTTTATTTTCAACGACCCATTGGAAATACATTGTTTCTTATGTACTTGTCAAATTTTGGGAATGTCTAAAAATAAAGGTATCAAACATAGCAGCGACGGCTCGTACTCTAAAATTTAGGGTCGGCCGAGGCTCAAGGCCAATCAAGGGAGGGTTTACTCTGAGGGGGTAATGAACCAACTATTCAATAAACCCTGCAGTTTTTAAATTGAACATTTTTTCTATCCCTTAAAATTGAATCAATATTTACTACAGAGATAATCCAGTCAATGTTGCCTTCCATGCCAGGTTGTAAAATTATTTTACTGTATAAAAGAAGTCATATACAGTTGTTACAAAATAATTTAAAAATGGGTAACAGAATAGCTTAAAAATTTTATCTGATTCAGAATTATGGGATTCTTATAAATCGATACTCAAAAAAGTGTCTTATTGATATAATAATAGGTATGTATGTATGTATAAAATGTTTTGTATACTTATAAAATTAATAAACACTTGAGAAAATAGGTTTTGTTTTTTCTTTGCTTCGCTCAGTATATTTGCAAATATTTGAGAGCCATTTAATTTAACTCTCAGAATTAGCAAATTTCTACATTACTTGTATAATATTTTAATATGCTATAGTAATTTGAGAGACTTCCTAAGACAGAATATTGTCGTAACAAATGTGAAGAAATAACGGTTCATTTATATTTCTTTATACAATTACAGTTTTGAACAGCCCCTTAGTTAATATGGGTCAGAGACAAATTTAAAATGTCCCATATTGTTCAAACTTTAAAAAAATTACTTTATCAAAAATCAGCCTTATTGTAAATGATATTTGACAGTCTTATTAACAAAGAAATATTAAATGTGGATACTGGGCATCTTAAATGTAAAAATATACATATAAATTATAAAATGTTACAAAAAACCAGCCAAAATATATGCAAAAAAACAATGTCAAAAAAAATTAACTAAGGTAACAAAATACCATTAAATATTGAAGGAATCAATTAATAAAATTCTTGTAAATGATAGTGACCATACCAAACAAGACTTCGCAAACTCTTATGTATGTTGACTTGTAACTGGTTTGCTAAAGTTTCCTGGAAATGGTGTATCGATAGTAAAAAAAAGGGGACTGCCTTCAAATAGAGGATGGGTAGCAACCCTATAACAATAAGGCTGTAATATTCACCTGGGTGGCTTCTGCGGTAATATGGGTTTTCAACACACAACTTCCATAATGTAAAAATTAAATATTCATTTGAAATTCCCTCTAATAATTTGATGCCATGTTTTGAGATTTTTTCAAAAAAAAAATGATATTCCCTCTGTAAATAATTGGGTTCTAGTTCAAAAGATTATATTATAAGCAGTATATTAGGAGAAATGATTCATTGATTTATTTAACAAGAAATTAACTATTTATTTATTTGTTAATTCATGTTACATTACACCAAAAAATGTTTACACACATCATAATTAATATCTTACTTTCCTACGTTAATATCTTACTGAATAATTATCCCTGCTTTGGTAGGATTTAAAAACACTCAGTGCAAATTAAAATCTGTTGGCTAGTAACAGTACTGCACGCTTGGCACATTTTATTTGAAATTCTATTCCATTTTATGTATGTGATTTTTGCAGTATCTTAATATATGTGTATTCTAAGTTTTTTTTATTAACAATATATTTTAATGAAATTAAGGTTTTTAAGTACAAATTAACATTGTTTGGTAAAAAAAATGTAAAGATCAATAATATAATTTTTTCCATGTAAATTTTGATTGTCATTCAGTCAGGCACCTATAACAATATTGGTTTAAGTTTTAAGTTAAGTTTAAGTAATTTAAGTTTTTAAATTTGTTAATTAATATTAATCAAATGATGTGACTCAATCAAACCACAATATATAATTTATTTTTTCTTTTTAGCCCATTTTAATAGAAACATGTCTAATTTTCTACATTTTAGTTTCTCTGTAAAATTGAAACTAATCTTGATTATTTTGTATGCAGTTTTTTTCATTGTTATTCGCAGTTCCAACCTGAAAACCCTCAGATATGGACTTACAGTAGAAAGATAAAATATTTAAAAAAATCCTATTTTGCATTCTTAAAAGCAATACTTATTCGCCAATTTGGGTCTGCCCTCTTACATTTTTTACCTACAATGCATATGCCAAAATTTAGAAATGTAGGAAAAAATCTTAAATCAAAAAACTCAACAATTCAAGTAACTATGAGGTTGGTACACTTTTTTGATTCGTCTGATATATAAAAATGTAGGTCACATTAAAAAACAAACAGTTTTAAAATGCGCTTAATAAATAATCGAATATTAGAGACCTTTCACTTTAAAAATATGGTTGATATAGTGACCTAGTTAGATGCGATCTTCATAGTATTCTATCAGGTTATAATATGCCTATTCCAGAAATATTTGTTTTTAAAAGATAGTATGTCAATGTGAGAATTTTTGAAGAAATAAATAGTGGCTTACATTGATTCTGTGGCCTAGCCGTATTTACAAACAGGCTCAAAATCTAGGGATATTAAATATTTCAAGTCTTTAATAATTCATGTTCTGCTTCAATTTATCAATGTAAATATAAAAAAAAATACAATTAAAAACGCGAACATGTTCGTTGCTGATCAATTATCATACTGCAAAGGTTTTTCAGTGCTAATTTAAACATGCCTAGACGCCATTTAAGTGAAAATGAGATACTGAGAGCTGTGGGAATGCTTGAGGCCGGAATGCTTCAAGTTGATGTCACATATGCTATGGGAACCCTTCATTAGCTTTTTCTCAGGAGAGGTTCACAGGTTCAGAGGAGACAATCGTGGTGTAGGCGTGAATTTCGCTTGGCGGTAGAACTGAGCTGTGTTGATAGATCAATCTTTATCAGAAAACGGTTATGTTAGGAATGTTCTAGAACTCAATGTTATTCCATACAGCAATATTGTCAGTCCAGATTTTATCCTAATGCTTAATAATGCTACTTCACACACATCGAGAGCCACAAGAAATTTCCTGGAAGAACAAAATTTCGCTGGTTTAGACTGGCCTGCTCAATCTCCCGAATTTCATTTCCATTGAGCATGTTTCGACATGTTTCAGCGAAGAGTTCTCTGGGACCACAATAATTTTCAAAACCGAAATCAGTTATTTCAGGTTCTTCAACATTGCTGGATTACAATTCCCCAAGAAGATTTGGAAAAGTTAATCCTGAGCATGGAAAGGCATTGCAGAGCTACTATAAATGAAAGAGGAGGTCACATTCCATATTAAATAATTTTATCTTTTTTTAAGTTGTCAAAAGAATTTTGTACAATAAATTTTGGTATTTGGCTACATTTATTTTTTTTTATTTACAAAAAAGTCACATTTTTTTATGTAAATTATCTACTTTGCTAGTGATCATTCATTTACGTTGGAGGAATATATATAAATATGGTTTTAATTATATAAATGGGTGTTAAAAATTGAATTTGAATATAAAAAAAAATAAGTTGTTTATATTAATTAGCCTTGTGTTGATGATTGGGGAATGAAAGAGTGAATGAGAAGAGAGAGAATGTACGGTGAGTATGCGTCATTCTGGTAGGGGCATGTAGACCAACCAGGGCAATCTATCGAGGAGTTTGTCACCTTGAAGAGAAGAAGTAAATCATGGTTTCTTCTTGAAGAAAGTGTCATCAGGTTAAGCCTTTTGCAGAGATTGTCATAATGGAATTCAGTGTCAATGAAAAACTTGATGGATGTAATGAAGAAACTTTCTTTCTACCCGTTAAATTCTTTGAATGTGGTTAGCATAACTTTGAGTTCATAATGAGGAAGCATATTCTAAGTGAGACCTGACAAGGCTGCAGTTAAGAATTTTAAAAGAGAGAATTGTGGAAAATTTCTTGGAATTCCTTTTGATAAAGCCCAGCCTCATTAGGGATTTATTGGTAATGTAGAATGAAAGAAAGCTCAGAATTTAATATTACACCAAGAATACACCTAATGGACTCAGTAGATGATAGAGTTTCGCTATTGATAATGTAGTGAGTCAAACTTCAAATGCAATCTTGAGAACTTAATCAACTTACATTTAGATGTGTTAAGTTCTATGCCATTTTTTAAGGCACTATTCCACAAACCTGTTAAGGTATTCTTGAAGAGACATGCATGCAGTAATTTTGATTTGTGACAGTCTTAGATCATCGCAAAAAGATGAAATTCATAATATTTGAAGCATAAGGAAACATCACTAACAAAAATATCAAACAGCAGTGGCCGGATATGGGACCCTTGTGGGCCCCAGAAGGAATTATGATTTCGTCAGACAAGAAGTTATTGACTTTGACTGTCTGCACTCTGTCAGAAAGATAACTTCCAATCCAGTTAAACAGCGATTCAGATATATCAAAGTTTTAAGTTTACTTAATAATACATTGTGGGGAATTCTATCAAAGGCTTTAGTGAAATCTGTATAAATCGAGTGGACTTCAGAACCATTTTCAAAATCATCACGAATGTTTTTGTGTAAGTGAGCACATATAGTTTAGTCTTTTCTTAGAGCAGAAGTCAAATTGCTCATTGATAATAATAGGGAAGTGTGATAAAAAAACTAGAAATTATTAAATTTTTGTGTTATACCTGGGTAAGTTAAATTAATCTAAATTCAATTTAAAGACAAATTCTAAAGATCAAATTCAAAACTACTATATTCTCAATAAATTATGGTTTTGGGCTTAGATCAAATCAAATTGGTAGGCTTCTTCAGGGATTTTCACTGTTTGAAATCAAAACATTGAATATGCTCCAGTTAGCAGAGTTCGGTCAGGTATTGGTACTTTATCTGTGCTCACCAACAACTAACTAAATAAATACATGGATCTCCACAGATTTCCATGGATATCTGATTAAAAAAACAAAATAAATACATTTTCATTTTTAACTTTTAATTATCGATTTTAAGAATTTGATGAAATACAAATCTTCCAAGTTCAGGCTAGCGCATTATTTTTTTAATATAATAAAAGGGAAATAAGACAAATAGTTGGAGGTGTCTAATAAATTTATATTTTAAAGAAAAAAATGGAGGATATAATTAAATCACAGCTGTCTTGGTACTTTAGCCTCTTTGCTCAAACTGTTACCACAATACTAGAATGGCTTCCTAGAATATGAAAAACATGTTTTTAGGGAAATAAATTATGAGGTCTGTATGGATGTCTGTGTGTGTGTGTATGTATGTATGTATGTATGTAATCAGACAAGATATACTCTAGGGAATGCTAATTGTCAACTACGTCAGATAAATAAAGTTACAAGTCAAATGACCATGATATGATGACCAAATAAAAAAAAAATAACACAGTAATAAAGATTTCCAATTACAGAAGTAACATGAATATTTACAGGAGTACACATAACTAAGTGAATGTAAATAGACAGCAAATTAATATGCACAGGAAAAATGACAAAACAAACCCATTTAACTGCCTTTTTAGCTGCAAAGTGTCATGTTCTGAAAAGTGACAATTGAAGTTGCTCACTAGTTGATCAACAAGTATGCTAAGACAATTTGTATGGTGGTATCTTTCCAAAAATAGTTGAGATTGTCTTGTTCTTCTAATAGGAACCAAAAATAATACCAACTCCAGCAATATTTCAGTCAGTCCCTCCATTGACTAATTTGTATAGAAAAATAAAAAGTGCATTCTTTATATACTCCATATTGTAGAAGAGTATTCTAAAATGCTCCAAACCAATCAGTTATAATGACACACATTTGCTTTAATATGAGTCACGTGCTTTGTATGTCATTTTATAAAGCCTAGTAATCTAAAACCATTAAGTACAATGCTACCAATATGTAGATTTTCATTAAAAATAATGCCTAGGTCGATGAAAGAAAAAACAACTTTTAGACTTACATTATCTATGAAGCAGGTGGAATGTAAGGGATTAATACATTTATGAACTTTACATTTAGAAATATTAAGATGCTAAAATGTTAAGAAGCAGATAATTAGTGCACAGCACCATTTCATGAGCCTTTCAAATCAGACTGCAGTGAATTGTCAGAGAAATCTGGTGAAAATAATTTTAAATCATATGCTTATAAAAGACATTTAGACATTTTAAAACAAAATACTATATCAGTTATAAAAAGTAAAAAAAGGATTGAACCAATCTGTGAACCCTGCGGAGCACCTGACGTTAACAACAACCTTCCTGAAAACTGAACCACACAAGTTGACCTGCTGATGATTAAATAAATATGATTTGATCCGCTAGAGAGAGTTGCCAGAAAAACATCAATCTGTTGGCATGCCAAAACAAGAAATAAAGAAATTCTTAAATATTGCCAATTTTATAGTCTTGGAGCAACCACAAGAGAAACCATGTTTTATACTTGTAATGTAGTGTTTTAATGATTCAGAGATATCATTGGTATAATTGCCCCAAACAACTTTGGTATATATGAAAGCAAAGATACACCTCTGTAGTTTTTTGCTTTTATCACCAGATTTAAATATCGGCATGATGTAATCACACAGATATAACTCACTATTATAGTAATCTCCAGTCAACCAAGTTTCATCTAAAACTGATATTGACAAGACACATTCTCCTGAAGTTATGAAGGCTTTGTACAGAGTCCTTTCACATTCTGGAAGTATACTATACAATCGGATACTGATACAGAGATCAGTTTTTTGGTAAAATATTGAGAACCCATTTATATATTTAAGAATCAGGTCAGTGTCAACATTTCGTGGCCTCGGCTTCAATTCGATTTTTAAGCTTGTGCATTGTTGATTTGCCAGGTCTGGTTCCAGGTAATTTTTTATAGTTCAGTCTTTATTATATTCATTACAGAGGAATGCATTCGATATAACTCTTTTATTATATAAGCAACGTTGCGATGCGTGGTTGCATCTTCCTCAGGCTTAATAACTTTTAAAACATGTTACGCATATTGTAAGTAGACTGATATACATGTGTCTCCATTTTCGAGCTCCTAATTAACAAATGATTACTCGTTTTATGCGTAACATGCTCTAAAAGTTATTAAGCCTGAGGAAGATGCAACCACGCATCGAAACGTTGCTTATATAATAAAAGAGTTATATCGAACGCATTCGTCTATTTTTCCCGCTATACTTTCACCCAGTATAATTATTGTTGTAAGCCATTAAAAAATAATTATTTTAAAATCCTATTGAGTTGAAGACATATAGTTAAAAGGTAAAAAACACATTTTATCCGTCTGTGGGCGAGTTTCAAAAAATCCTCTTATTACCTCACGTCTATGATACAAAAAAATAGGTCCATACCAAATTTAAATGTTTTAATTTGAACCGTTTTACAGATGTGCTGATCAGTCAGTCATAAGTATACAATAGGGATGTCAATCGCAAAGGGTTTTTCTAATCCTGGGACTTTCGAGATTGCATACGTAATTCTGGGATTTTAGCCATTGAAAAAAAAGAAATAATGCCATTTAATAACATTTATTGTATTAAGTTAAAATGCAGAAATTAACCGAAAACACTTTGTAAATAAAAACAAATGTAAAATCTTCAAACCTCGAACTTATTTTGTAAACATCTGATCCTGTAGAAGAAAAAAATCAGTGCTAAATGGTTATTAAAAATTCGAAGGCTTTTTGAAGATTCCAGCCGCGACTGCCAATATTCACATAGATCAATTTCTTGCATAATGACGTCGACCAACCTCGTTTTATTTTTTTTTTCATCTGCTTTTGTATTTGTCAATTTTCTGAACTTCTTTGTAATGCCTTTTGCAATTTAACGTTTAAGGTTCATTTGCCGCTTTCAATATTTTTCATATATTCATATTTCATATTGATTAGTTGATTAACTTTCGTTGTTTCGATATAATTATTTCTAGTTGATGATCTCATTTCAGTTTATCTTCAAAACAAAAAAGTTATAAGAATGAGCCACTATTTTGTGGCGCCGGTACATAAAACACCTAAAAGCATTACAAAAATGCTTTTAAATATATATATATATATATATATATATATATATATATATATATATATATATATATATATATATATATATATATAGTACTTTGAAGTTGTATTGGGAAAACGAGATACTCGGCTTAGGGCAGCTTTTTCCCCCATTTCGAAATCATTTTTGTCATTCACAATATTTGTAATACATATAATAGAAGTTTTACAGCTTTTAAATCACTGGAGAAAGGTTCTTGTTATACTGACTCTCAGGATATTTTGCATTCCATATGAAATCAAAAATACAACTCACTATTGTTTATTTTGTAAGATTAAATGTATAATTAACTTAAACCCAACTTGACACTAATTTTCCCATAAAATACGTAACAGAAAAGCAGACATGTTCGTGTAGATTTTTCAAATGTTTATGCTTATGTCGTGACTATTTACATATTTACTTTTTATAGGCGATCAAATTATTGTTTTTACATCTGTTATTTTAATATCCGAACGAAATTTAAGTTTGATTTATCGATGGGATGAGAAATGTTCTAGTAACACAAAACAGAGTTTATATTTTTGTTTGTTAAAATATTTTAAAAACGAATATGACCTCTACTAAGGCCTGTATTCAAAAAACTCGTTTTTTCGTGAAGCAGAAATTTATTTTTCAAGACTTAGTGACCAACATCGATCTGCTATGCTGTAGGTCTCTTGTGTTTTAATAGCTGCATCAGAATCGATGATATTTACTTACCCTTGTGTATTCGTAAAAACTAGTCCCTAGTTGGATAGGGGTACTACTAATTTATGAACTTACTATAGATTTTACAACATTATTTTTGTTTGATTTTTTTCCAGTTTTAGTGCGAATTATAGTTCTAGATTGTTCAACTATGGATTTGTTGATATTACAAAACAAATATTTTTCTAACTTTTCTTCAAATCCCTAATTTTTTTCCTCGCGTTTATTGGTATCTTCAGTATTATTTTGATGGAACATGTAGGTTTATTTTTTCTAGTTTGGTATAAAGCCTGAGCTAGATATGCATTAAATATTTTAAATTCGTCATTGGAAATAAGTAGTATTTTAGTTTTTATTTATTGATGTCTTTTGCAGACCCTAGTCTACCTGCTGGAAGAAGGCGTGAAATAGATAACGTTATGAAGAAGGCACGCGCACAAAATTCCCCTACCTCAAGTGCCATTTGGGAGAAGAAGCTACTGGAAGTTGAAGCTAAGGATTCTAATAGGTAAGACTAAATATGAAGTTTGGTATAATAATCCAGGTAGTTTGTGAATAATGAAAATCAATAATTTGAAACAGTACAATTTTTTTTCTCTTTAAAAATTGTTAGATTTGGATGCCTTGAAAAATATATGTTGCACCCTCTGGAAATCACGTGTTATATCGTTTTTCAAAGAAGCTGACTGTATTTAAAATAAATGTCACAGTCCATCCTGTTGTAGTCGAAAAAAAAAAAAGAAAAACCCATTTTTCTTTTTAATTTGATAGAAATTGGCCTGTAAAATTAAGTTTTTTATTAATATTTTAACTATCACTTATCTGATTGTGGTGAAATTTGACAATGTTATTTGTAGTAATAAGGGGCTAATGTTGCTTTAATTACATTAAAATTATCGAGTCCAATGGCGGCTTGGGACTCATTTTAGCCAACCTTATTCACAAAAAAATTTTCGCCACTGACTTTTTTTCTAAATTTTATATTTTTTTTTCGGATTAAACATCTAAAAATAAAACTTTTTTATTTCCTGGATTGTTTCCGTATCTTGCTTTGTATTCTAGAAATGCATATCCCAGATTTTTTTTTTAAGTTTTTTATTAATATTTAATATCCTCTATCTGATTATGGTGAAATTTTGCAGTGTTATTTGTAGTAATAAGGGGCTAATTTAACCTTAATTAGATTAAAATTATTGAGTATAGTGGAGGGTCGGGACGCATTTTAGCCAACATTATTTACAAAAAAAATATGCCACTGACTTTTCTTGTAACTTTTTTTTCGGATTAAACATCAAAAATTAAAACTTGAATTTTTTTCGTATCTCGGCTTGTTTTCGAGAAAAAAAAATAAAAACTGCTTTATTGTGTATCTCTGGATCACACAATAACATGTTTAAACTATTTTTTTAATCGTTTACAAATTTTTTTATGACAAATTGTAGAATAAACTACTTAAAGTGCCATAAAAACAAAATTAACGACTTCTGCGTAATTGATCAGTGCTGGAGATAATTAGGACTATAATTTTTAATAAAAGCAATTGGGAAAAATGAAATTTGAAAACTTTAATAAAATTAATGTACAATAGCCAAAACCCATGCATCAGTTCTTCTGAAAGATACCAGGAGTATTTCGTATTGTGTGGCCTCCAGCAATTATGCGATTTCTTAGATCGTCCTTATCCTACCAAGGGGTAGTGTAGACTGATAGTTTCAAATCTCCCCAGAAGAAGAAATCCTTGAGCGTCTCATCCAATCCATCTATTGGGAAATGTCAAGTCTAACCATTCACGCGCGTCGCGAGTAATGTGCGCTAGAGTCAAGTTGTGTATAAAACACATTGAATTTCTTACTGCAAGTGGAACTTCTTTTGAAAGAGGCGGTAACTCGTTTTCTAAAAATTGCCCGTACGTGGCAATCTAATTGTGGGGGAAGGAAAACAAGCTCTCATTCAAGCAATCTCCAAAAATTCATATCCAAATATTTGAAGAAAATTGATATTGAAAGCGCCACTCAATTATAGCGTGAGGATTTTCTTCACACCATAAGTGATTATTATGTAAATTCAGAATGGTATTGTGCGAGAAACTTGCTTTGTCTGTAAAGTGCACGGTGGCGCTGAATTCCGGTTGTGCTACAAGTTTTTGAAGTATCCAATTACAAAAAGATATTCTTAACGGAAAATCTCGTGGAAACAATGCTTGAACGCGCTGTAAGTGAAAGGGATGTAATTGTTGTTCTTTGAAAATTATCCAAACTAACTTATGGCTACAGTGGAGATTTGCGGCAATTTTCCTGGTGCTGGTTTCTGGATGTTGCTCGATTTCATGAAGTACAGCTCCCTCTAATTCAGGAGTTCTAATTGTTCTAGGTCTTCTAGCAGCTTTACCTTCTCTTTCAAATGATCTTTTTTAACAAAGCTGTTAATGAATCTTCGTAAAAGTTCTTGCGTGCGGGAGTTGACTATTAGGGATATTTAAAATATTAATAAAAAACTTAATTTTTTAAAAAAGTTTAGCTTTCTTTATGTTGGAAACAATATATATATATATATATATATATATATATATATATATATATATATATATATATATATAGGGTATTCTTAAATTTCGAGTAAATATTAAACATGGTGATTCTTGCTCTCATTTTAAGAAAAAAAGTTTATATTAATATGTGTCCGCAAATGTATTTTCAATATGCCAAGTGTTAGTCTTTAAAAAAATTATGAATTTTATTGTCAGTAATTCCATAACAGTAAGAGCTATTTGATTAAGATTTGGGACAACCTTATAGGTATTTAAGGGCTATATTTTGACGGTATTAAACAGCGTTTATTTCAAACATGGATGTAGGTTTGAGTAAGCATCCCTGACTAATAAAAAAATATTTCGCCATTGTTTTTTTTATTTTTTAGTTTTATCTTTTAGAGCATGTAAACACAAAAAAGGTCACTTAGTATTTCTAGATACAAGTAGTTTTCGAGGAAAAAAAAAAATTTTGGTGCACGCCTCAACTAAAAATGGACCACTGTACATAAGTATATATCTGTAAATATCGTGCATCAAAATAGACTTTTTTTCTTGAAAACGACTTGTGCCACAAAATATTGAAGGCTTTTTTTTCTGTATTTTTACTTGCCTTAAACGAAAAAACTAGTATTTTTTTAAATCAAAGATGCTTACCCATATCTATGCCCATGGTTAAATTAGAAACTGTTTGAGACTGTCAAAATGTAGCGTTTAAATACCTATAAGGTTGCCCTATATCCTAATTAAATAGCTCTAACTGTTATGGCAATTATAAAAAAAATTTGTATTTTTTTAAAAACTTTTAACACTCTGTATGGCGAAATTAAAACATTTGCAGATATGTATTTATATAAACGTTTTTTATTAAAATTATCCAAGGACTCACCTTCTTTAATATTTACTCGACATTTAGGGGCACCATTTGATAGTAAAATTTGAACTTATTGTGCTTTTTTTTTCTAGATGGCGTCATTCAGGCTACAAATCTCTTTACCTGGACGGGGGCTCGTCCTCGCGTTCCCGTTCGCGCTCTCGGTCGTTTTCCTCATCCCGTCGCGGCGCAGGCGCTTCCTCTCCGTCGCCACGACGCGCCCGTTCACCACGCGCTCGTTCGCCTCGTTCTCCACCCCCTAGAGCGCGGTCGCCGCGCAGCCCACCGCCACGTGGACGGAGCCCCAGGTCTCCGCCTAGCAGAAGGGCTGGCTCTCCCCCTGTTGGTTACAGGGGTGGCCGGCCCAGAACGCCTCCGTCTCCAAGGAAGAAGTAAGAAGAGTTATTATTTTTTGTGTTATTATTAGTAGGGTATTTATGGAAAGCGGAAGTATTAGAGTTTAAACAGATACCAGTTAGAACTGCAAGGTATTTACACCCACATTAATGTAATGTCCTGCATTTTATTGTTCTCTTAAGAATTAATTTGTACAAGATTTTTATTATTTCTGTATTTGTTAAACATTTTACAGATTAAATGTATAAGGTAATTACATATAAAGCCCACCCTTCTTAAATGACACCGAAAATAATCAACATAATAAACTGCTTGTTTAACAGATTCTACTCTACTTTACTCTATCAGTATTAAGGTCTCTTGGTCATAATATTATACGGGGTGTACAAAAATCAGTTGTATACTTTTCCTAAATTCAATCATTAAAAATGTCCTTATTTTTAAAGATACCTTCGGTATGTTTTCACATCAACAGGAAGTTTATTTAAATATTTGCCTATCAAACTGTATGAATAGTGTTTTATTATTTGCGTTTTTATTAGTAAATGTAGTGGTACTGTCTATTAAATTACTTGTATCATTATTATTTATGAGAACATCCCTATATGTGACTTGATAAAATGTCATATTAACTATTAGGTTTACCTGCACCTAACTTTTTCAGTAAACAGGGCTATTCAATATCCTGAATATATAATTTCAAAAATTCACTGCTGCATTGACACTAATTGGGAATTATTTGACATTCATATGTAAAGTGTATAAAAGCCCTATTTGCGGGAAACCTACATTAGAATAGTGAAATGTTTCAAGGTTGTAAAAATATACCACTGATTTTTGTACACCCATTATGATATTAAATGATAAAATAATGATATATTGAAGCCTCTTAAACTAGCAGTTTATGGTTCAGCTGGTCATGTTAAATTAGTTTAGTTGATTTAAAAAAAGGTATTTTCAAAAAAATACAATATTTAGAAAACCAAGTTAAACCCTCAATAAATCTGGTGTAATTGAGGTTTCAAATATACTTACAATAAAATTCAGGTTATCTCTTTGAAGGCATGCAGATGTTTTTAAATTGTAGCTCTATCTGATTAGCAGCTAGAGATTGATAAGTATGGGGAATTTAAAAAGTAGTACTTTATAATCTGCCCTGTGTACTATTAAATTTAAATTGTTGAAAAATTAGGTTTTAAAATCAAAATTGAATAATGTTTTCTGTGAACGAGGTAAGCATTGAATATAACATTTTAGTTGCACTTGAGCGGTGTTTTACTAGCAGAAATTTGTACATCTACTGCATAGGATTGTACGATGTGCAGTCGATTGCATGATCCTGCATGGGAATGCAGATAATTTTATGAGAGTGCATATAAATATGTGGGAATGGTGATGAATGTGTGAGAATGCTTATAAATACATAGGAGTACGTATGAATGTATAATAAAGGAGTAATAAGTAAACAATTCTGAAATAATGATGAATAATTGACTTTTCAGTTTAAGGTGCATCTCCCAGTTAGTTTTAACCATTCTAACTGAAAGATATATTGGGTAGAAAGGTTAGCAAATGCTGAAGTTATTTATAGTTGCTGATATTTTAAATAAAATTGTAGCTACTCTATAGCGAGCTCTATAAGCATTTATTTAATCAATTAGTAGGCTTATATTATGCGAGCAAATAGGTATAAAAAATTAATATCTCATTTACAATTTGTTATATATTTGTGGTTTCTTGTATATTTTATTTACCTGATACCTTTTACCTTATCAAATCAAGTTAATGCACTTGTCATATAGTAAATATACTTTTCAAATTCTCAGTATTATTTATAGTAGAAAAGCTAGCTGAAAATCCGAGTAGTGTGTTTTGCACAAGACTAAAAATGTAAATGAAAGTTTTAGTATTGATTAAAAAAGAAACATTCTGTGAGAATCCTGCTTATATTAATATAAAATTTAAATTTATCCATGCAAAGGAAAATAATAGGCCTGGTTATTGCAGACGTCTAGATTTAAATCCAGTTACTGTTTAGGGCTTAAAGGTCTTGATATGTGTTTTATCTTTTGGAATATCTATAAACATTATTTGTAAATTATTTTAAAAATTTAAATATAAATTAAAAAAAAAAAGATTGTTGTCTTGATCGTTATTGAATATTGTGAATATATAATAAACGAATAATATTGTAATAAAAGAAAAACAGAATTATAGTTTTAGTTAAAATATTGTGAGATTGAGATTGTATCATAAAAAAATTAAAGATCTGTTTATTTTAAATCTTACTGCAATTTTTTAATAATAGTATTTAAATAAAAAATACCACAGTGGCAAAAACGCATTGCCTGCAAATCCGATACCGCCAAAAGTAAGTATGTACAGAGGAATAATGTATGTTGCTAACTATTATTCACGTTTTAAGTAGGTAGATCTTGATTTGATTGTTTTCATTTAATTTATTGAATTAAGGTAATACCTATGGGCAAAAACAATACCTACCAAAACAAAAACTATTTTAATCCAGATCCTACATAATGAAGTTCATTCAAAAGGTCATTTGAGTAATCTCACACTTACCTATTATTAGTATTTATGAGTATATACATTTCAGTTATTGATAACATCATAAATAACCTTTATCAAATTCAGACAAAATGTTCCTTCTAAACGTGCAATTAACTTCTGGCTCTGCATACGCGATCGCAAGAGAATACACGCGAGTGTAAAAGAGATTACATAAATTGTACTTGAGTATGGAAGAGATTTTATGTGAAAGGAATTCATATGATTGTTGAGATTGAATAAGATTGTATATATAAAGAAACTCAATAAAATCTGGCTGGCTGCCAAAATATACCTCAAATATTTGAAAATGATTTTTTTATCAATTGGTTTGACCAGCATATTTGAATATTGAAAACATGAAAGTATAGTGTGTATGGTTTTCTTTAATGAAGAATAAAGTTAGTAGTAATAAATATTTTACATAAAATAATAATAAGTATAGTGTATTCTTTAAATACCAAGTTAGAATTAAATAGAACTGTTGGTAAACATATCCTATAGTATTCTGATTAGCTAATCACTTTTGTAAGTTTGCTTTTTAAATGTTAATTGAAGTAATTCATAATAGCATTTTTTAACTGCATATTTTTTTATATTCTTCCTTAGCAGGTGCGGTAGAAGATCAGCTTCTGCAAGTAGTGTTAGCAGTTGCTCTGATGATTCCTGTTCAGTGTGTTCTCCAAAACACAGACAACGTTCAAGGTAATATATTTTTTATTCTAAATTGTTGATTGAGAAAAGTCATAGAACACCAAGTACAAAAAATGAATAAGTATAGAAGAAAAGTCATAGAACACCAAATACAAAAAATGAATAAGTACAGTGAATGTGTACACTAAAGAAGTAGCAATGAAATTGGGCCACCCGTAAGCTATTAAGCATGACTGTCACTTTGACCTTTATAATTTTTAAAATCATTTTTCTTATCAGGAGAAGACTAGTTACATCCTCTCTATTAATTTTGAATGCTTGCAACATAACATGTTTATATTTTAAAACAGGAAAGTATCTAAAGTGTAAGTTTGTTAGTTTCTGAAAAATAAGTATTCAAGAGTCTTGTGTAATAGATATTTTCTATTTCAGAGGGTTTTGTTTATTAACATTAGTCTAAGTTGGTCCAAAACTGGTCATCACATAAAAATAAAATTTTGACTTGCTTTTAGCGTATAAACTGATTTTTAATATTAAAAACTCTTGTAGGTCCCGTTCCTTTTCACCACCTCCTCGTCCGTCTGCCTCTAGTGCACCACGTAAACCACCTCCACCCAAACCGGCTTCTCGGCCCCGCCCGCCCAGTCCTTCCCCGCCTCCTCCTCCCCGAAGGTTGCCACGGCCGATGACTCCGCCCATCGCCAAGCGCATGCCCAGGCCGAGCTCGAGCGATAGGCCTACAGATCCCAGAACTAGACCACCTCCACCTAGACCCATGCCCCCTAAGCCGGGACAGAAAGTCGGCGAGAAGGTACCAACAGGTAAACAGGTATGTGAAGTTCTAAATTTATATTGGTTCTCAATAGTACCAAAAACAAATAGAGGTTAACGTTTACAATAAGACATTGCGGTAAACTATCAACATAGTGTTTGCAAAACTTTTAGAGAAATATCAGTATGTTTAAAGGACAACTTGTGTGTGTGTGTATGATAAATATAAAGAATTTGAAAAACAGGTATGTGAAGTTCTAAATTTATATTGGTTCTCAATAGTACCAAAAACAAATAGAGGTTAACGTTTACAATAAGACATTGCGGTAAACTATCAACCTAGTGTTTACAAAACTTTTAGAGAAATATCAGTATGTTTAAAGGACAACTTGTTGTGTGTGTGTATGATAAATATAAAGAATTTGAAAATTTTAACCACTGTGTAAATGAGATTGTTCAGTTAGGGCCTGCACCTGTTGGAGATTAATATTTTGTTATGTAAATTGGGATCTCTTTAATAATGTAAAGTAATTACCCTTGGATCTTAAATCATCAAAACAATTTTTTTTACATGTTACATCTTACAATTCTTTAAAGCCTTAGCTCACTGAAGCTCCAGGTTCGCAACCCTATGTGCTACTTACCTAACCTGTGTGTTACTTACCAGAAACTTAAAATACAAACTAAATTACCGTCGCTAAGGAAATGCGACCATAACCCTCTGGTTGAAAAAAGCGCCTGAACCATTCGTTTCAATATTCTCACGAGTCAGCAAAGTCGGATAATTAGAACTTGATATTTTTTTTGTTTTCAATTGTGATGAAATTGGTTTGTTTTTTAAATGTTTGCCAAATAAAACTTTTGCTTTTAAAAGTGATAGATGTGATAGGTAAAAGCAAAAATCCCCGTTGTTTAAAAGGAGTTAAATCTCTGGAGTTAGATTACGCCAATAATAAAAAGGCATAGATCACTTCTGAGATTTTCCAAAGATGGATCACTTTCGTGTCCAATTCTTTGATCCTGGACACGAAAATGAAAAGCCAAAAGCGAAAGATTGTGATGTTTATAGGCTATTGTCTTGCACATCCAGTTGCTGTAAGTAAAAAATTAACGAATATTGAATTAATCTTTTCTCACCAAACATGACCTCCAAATTGCAACCTAAGGACCAGGGTATTATAAAAAACAAATACAATACCGAAACAGAATTGTTCATAAAATTGTTAATGCGATTGATAATAACCTTCCAGTTTAAAAATGGATTACCCTTAAAGAGTGTATAACCGAAGTTGTTAAAGTATGGAGTGAAAATGTTTCTCAGAAAACTAACAAAAACAGTTTTTCTAAAGCAGGTTATTGTTTATTATATCTCATTACCTTAAAAAGACAATGGAGTAAGATTTCTTAGAAATCGACAATGATGTGGGTACGATAGATCTCCCAACTGACCAAGACATAATTGACGATATAAAAAGTATAGAAGATCATGAAGAAGAAACTGAAATCGGGGAATGTTCTGCTAAATTTAGTGAAAATAAAATAAGAAATGCATTTGACATTGTGTGAACTACTCACAAGGGTCAGGAAAGTGTACCTGATCAAATCTTTATGCATTTTAATAAATGCGAGAATTTTGTTGAGCAACAATTATTTTTCAAAAGTAATGTTCTAAAGAAAATAACTGACTATTTTTCCATAATATGTATGTTATTTAGCAATTTTTCAAGACTACTCAAATTTTAAAAGTATTATGTAGATATGTATTAACAGATTTTGTATTATTATTTTTATTTCGAATGTAGTACATACATATTTAAACTTTGAAATGTTTAATAAAACCTTTTCTAATAATTCAACTTTGGAATTTTTTTGTTGCTTGTACTTTATATAATACAAGTAAATGATTACCAATATAAAAACATATATAGCAATATATAAGGATCTTTTCTTAGCAGTAATAATAGTAACAAAGTATTATTAGTCAGTATTAATGGTAGTCATTAATCATCAAAAATAAATATAAATAAAAAAAAATTATTTTGTCTAGGCTTCCTGTGTAAATTTAAAGGGAAGGTCTTCTCTCCTCGCTAGGTTTCATTTATAAAAGTAATAGTAGGGAGTTTTCGCTTTGAAATATAAGAAGTAGTTTTTAAGGTAAAATGTGGAGCAGCAGTCCTAGAATAAACTATAAATATTTTTTACAATACGTTTTATTTATTCATTACCTTGTCGTACTTGTACTGTGTTCTTTTTCAGTTCAGTTTTCAGAACCTTTTATTTAGTTTCGCTGAATTTGTTATTGGGAAGACATTTTTTTGTATGTCTAATTTTGGAAAAACAATATTCCCGACAAGTTTCTATAAAATATGATAGAGGCTGGCTGCTCTGTTTATGCAATAATATTTCACCGATATAGAGGGGCCGGATTGGATTGTTTATTGATAATTTATAAATTGACCGAGAAAAGTAATTTAAAGGCAGAATGTATCAGAGAGAACTGTCCTTAACTACAGCATATTAGAAGCGCATGTCTCAGCAGCACGGCTATTTATGCTTTATATAATAATTTATATATAATATGGTAAATTATTGTTTATTTATTTTTTTATTTATTAATCTCATGTTAATGCACATATAGCACTCACATACGTCATAGCAATACAATAAAAATACAAATAGTACAATGTATCATTAAAATATAAGGTTTTAAAATAATAATAACAATAATAATAGTCGAATTTAAAATTACATTAAGTACATTAAGAATAATAAAATTTAATATATTACATTACAAATAAATATTACAAACACATTTAAAATAGTGACATTCACAAAGCACACATCAAAAATTCTTCGACACTGTAGAAGGTTTTCTTCAACAAGATTAATTTTAACTGATTTTTAAATTGCCTTGGTGGCATATTTTTATTTTGCTCAGGGAGCTTATGATAAAGTTTTACTGATAGGTATCAGGGGCCACCCCGACGCCTCTTAAGGCGGCGATATATAGGAATCAAATTATTCCATTGTCTAGTGTCATAGTTGTGAAGTCCCCCATGCACCTCGAATCGATTAATATTTGCTTTTACGTAGGTTAGGTAAGTATATGTTTAGATGTAAAAGCATGACGGCAGTCCTCTCTATAACCCAGACCTGCTAGCACTCTCATAGCTTTTCGTTGAAGGCCGAAAATTATGCTCGAGCCCGCCGACTGTCCCCAAACAAGTATTGCGTATGCCATGATGGAGTGAAATAAAGCAAAATATGCACGTCTTAGAACAGGTGCCAAGACAAACTCTGAGAGTAAAATCTTAGCGCAAACAAACTGCTTCCAAGCTTAGCCGCTACATGCTCTATTTGCGGGATCCATCCCAATTTGGGATCCAGGTAGACTCCTAGGAACTTGACAGATTCAAGCTAATCATTGAGTAGTTGTGTGTCTCTCCATGAGAAGTTAACCATATTGGTATTATCTTTATTTAGAAGCAACTCATTTGCACCAAACTACTCTTCTATTCTCGATTGCGCCTCGCACAGGCCACTCACAGCATCATTGAGACTGTCACTGCTTACAGACAGAGTAGTGTCGGTCGATATTCTAACTAGATATTGTTTCGGACGTTTTTAATCGATGAAAATTGATTTACATACTGTTTTTTGTAATATATATTTTTTTATTTTTATGATCCATGTGTGAGTATGAAATATACAGGAAATAAAATGTTGGTAGTGACTAGTGCAAAGAAATACAACAACTAAAAAGTGCTTACGAACTTAATTTTGCAAAAATAACCTATTTCAAGGTGGTCTATGTTTGAGTTGTGAGTGTAGATGAAATAAAATGTCGGTAATGCAAAAAATTAAACAACTAAAGAGTGGTAACGAACTTAATTTTGAGAAAATAACCGAATTCGAGGTAAGTGGTCGCAATTTGCCAGAACTTAGTATATGACAAACTAGTAGACAAAAATAAAGAGGTTAGATAAAATCATTTTACTGTTATGTTTGTTTGTGGTTTTCTAAGGACTCGTCTGATTATGGTGCAAAACCGGTGTTAAAGACTTAAAACACTTAAAAGAAAAAATAAAAAACATGCGTTTTCTGCAGATCACATGAAATGTTCGATGAACTATGCTACGTTCGGAATTGTTGATATTCGCACTCAGCTAGACACAGCTTATAGAAAATTCCTTAGAGATTTTAATGAAAATGTATCCAAAAATCGTTCTATACAAAATTATGGATTATGTAAAATTTTGTGGGGCATTCGAGCTGGCAGTACGTGGCCATGATGAAACGGCTTTGTCTGAAAATCCAGGGGTTTTTCGAGGGCTTATAAATTTTGTTGAGGAGTTGGGCCAAGATAGACTTTCCGCTTTAGCAATGTTAAGTATCGAGAAATCGTTTATAAAACGAATGTGCGTGTAATTTTAACGAACGTGTCATTCATCATTTTTCCAATTCTAAAAAACGAAGAGTAGACCTGAACTTCAAAGAGAATTTAAAGCTCAATTTAAATATAAGATATTTATTTTTATTTACTAAGTATGCCTATTTTTAAATTTGTTATTGACCTCCCAATATAATTCACCACGAGCCGTGGTGAATTATATTGGTGGTTATATTACAGATTTGCCTGCGTTATTAAGTTTCTTTCAGTAATATATTACACAAGCTTATGATAAAACAATATTCCTTGGTGCTGTCAGCACTGCTAGTGTGTGTACAATGTTCTTATATTTAATTTTCTTGTTTCAGCAATTACTTACTCGTATTAAAAAAGAAGGCGTACAGCGAAAAAAGCGGCCTGGATCACCAGGAGCAGAGTCGTCTGGATCTGAAGATAGCGGCTTGTCCGCTTCGGTTCCAATTGTAGCAACTACTGCTATGACCCTATCAGAAAGGTAGGTGCTCTCCTACAATTTGGGTGAATATTGACAGAAATTATTTATATTTTGTTAGCTATCTATTTACTTTTTTGTTGCACTAAAATGTTTAAATTATCAGTATAAATTATGTCATTTTCAGTTATTGAATTATTTCGTTTTTTTTTTAATTTATAAAAATAATTCATTTTGATACAAGGTATTTTTTATGTTATTTATTTATTTATTTTATTTATTTATTTATTTTTCAACGGGCTAGCGCCCAATTACAAATGTATCAGTCCTATTAGTAACCATCTCCAAATGGCAGAACAAATGGCATTAACAAATATAAACTTATAATATTCTAATATTTAAAAGTCAAATCCGTTTAAATTATTACTGTGAAATGTATTTTATTCAAACATTTCAATACATTACATTTGATGTCTTTCTACGTACTAAACAAGTACAGATTTTAAGTGCACAATTAATTCTGCTGAATTTGTGTGTGCACTATCCTTAACCCACATAGCATAGTACTAGTACCGTTTATATTTACTGTGAACATTTCTTGTCAAAAAATAGTATTCTACATAATCAAAACACAATTATATCCCTGAATATGAAATGTAAATATTAAATTATGTACATGATTAACACACAATTACAACTGTTAAAAAACTAACAGGAACGTAAGTAAAACAAAGGCGTCCGAAACCATGGGGCTATTGTACTAATTATATTATTATTCTCAATTATCCATTGGTTTATTTGTCTTTTTACTTTATGAAATGTTGTAGAGTTTATTTCTATGGGCATAATATTTATTACTATTTATTGGAATTACGTATGTAAAATATCTCTGTGCAAATGAAGATATAGTATGTGGCACACTTAACTTTTTCCTTGTCAGTGACCTCGTGCCGATCTCATGTGACACGAAACTTCTTCATATTGAAGTGCTATAGTATAGGCAAATGGAACATTTGATATAAAGTTGCCGAATATTCATGACATTTGCTTCTTGAAACAGTCTTTTTGTGGGATACATCCTATCTTTAAACAAAATTATCCTTAAAAAGTGTATTTGTAAAATTGTCAAAGGATTTATTATGCCTCTACAGGCATCCCCTCACGCGGGAATTCCGTAACACTAAACCGACTCAACCAAAGCTGTGTATATGATTCTCAGTACATGACGCGGCACGATTTATCTCAAAAAGTAGAATTTATATAATATTTTTTTCAGATTTCTAACAGTGACTTTTTATTTTTATATTTTTTGGCATACCACGTTTTGTCATAGCAAAAGTCAAAAAAGGGGACTTTACTTTATTAAGTGTTAATAAATTGTTATCTAACCAGTATTTGGCTCTTTGCATAGTGTTTTTCTTAAGACTTCATCTCAGTTTCTGCCCCTACCAAGATTACAGTAGCATCTACATAACACAGAATTTTATCATTATTTATTTTAGTTAAGCTTTTTATGTACAATAAGAATAAAAGTGGATCACTTAACCTGTTTCCTATTTTGACCTTCTGCATTGTATCAGGTAATATGATCTAAATAAATCATGCGCTTTACTTATTATACCAAATAACTCCAGCTTCTCCAATAGAAGTTGGTGCTCCACAGTGTCAAAAGCTTTGGGACAAATCTAGAGCATGTGATTTAAAACCTTCATTGATGCTCTTGGTGATATAATTTGTTACCTGGGAAATAACATTTTCCGTGCTACATCCTTTTTTAAAACTTTGTTGATTCTCTGATATTAATTTATATTTATTCAAGAATCCTCACAGTCTTGCCTTTATGCAGTTTTCTGTTAATTTACTTACGGTACTAATAAATGCAATTGGTCTATAGTTGCTGGTTAAGTTTTTATCATCTGATTTGTAAAGTGGACTAACAAATTTTTAATGTCTCTAGGGAATATTCCAGTACAAACGCTATTTACCATATGAGTTATGGGCGCTACTAGATATAATGCATTTGATTTAAGAATCTCTTCAGATATTCCATCCTCTCCAATCGCTACTTGTGACTTTAAAAAACTTATTTCTTTTTGACTTTAAAAAACTCATTTCTTTTAAAACCTCATATTCAGACATCGGAGTGAAGAACACTTCACTCCGATGAAGAAGCTTCATCTTTAATCGGTCTTTTAGGTTTCAAAGTTTTGGTGGCTAAATGTTTGCCTATATTACCAAAGTATTCATTAAATTCATTTGCGAAACCTATTTAATTTTTAATGGTTACACTTTGGCTTCTATTTACTTGTTTTATTTTAATAATAGTAGTGGTTTCACATGTGGCATTTTTTATAGTTTCCCACATTTTTTGGGGAATTTTTAATTTGTAATAATTTTATTTTGTTAATAACTTTTATTAATGTTTTTCTATATTTTCTAAAATTGTTCAAAGCTTCTAAATTATCAGAGTTTTTAGCTGATAATTTTTTCAGTTATCTCTGTCTTATTGAGAGTAAAATGCCATGGTTTATCCAAGTTTTGATGTATTTAGTTTTTGACCTTATTCTAATTCTAAGTGTGTATTCTTTTAAATATTTTTTTAACCTCGATATAATATCTGCTATTTGGTTGAGGTCACTGTACCGATATATCTCCCGCATCTTTGTAAAACTCGACGCATTTTTCAGTTGATCATGGTCAGCTCATCAAAAAACTTTTGTACTTCATATTTCATTCAATTCAAATTCAAACATTTATTAGTTCTGGTGACCTTAAACAGGTATACAACATGTCATGACTATAAAATACAAAAATACATAGTAAGAATATAAAAAAAATCTTAAAGCTAGAATGTAAGAAATGATAGAAAGTTAGACACATAAATTAATCAACACTTAACAGAGAAACCAACAACAAAGCATTAATATTAAATTTTATAAAAATCTGTCCCTGAGATATTCATCCACTGAGTAGTATCCCTTGGTAGAAACTTTTAGCATATATAAGTGCACCATCACACTTATTTATACAGCTTTCATTATAAAAACTATCATAGTTTCTTATTCTAAACCTATACACTGTCAATTTTGTTGATTTTGGACATTATCACACTTCACTGGATCACACCACTCGTCAAGTAAAAAAGAAGTTGGGTCATTGAATGTATTTTATGGTTTTGTTTGCTGGTGATTTTAATTTTTTCACAATTTTTGTCTTTTCTTATATATATATATATATATATATATATATATATATATATATATATATATATTCTGATACTTCGGATACATATAAACTTGTATATCTTTTCCCTAAGGCATCTAGCTTCATTAAAGGGTTCACACTGTTTTTTTTATTTTCATTAATAAAGATTGATTATGATCCAGGAATTTTACATTTATCACTTGAAATATTTCCTTTTACCCTCTTTTTGTTCAAGATTTTCAAAAGAAACCAGAATTGGGGGGTTTTCTTTTGTAGGGTTTATTATTTACATTATTTAAGGGTAAGTTGGAATCTACATAGGTTATTTCACTTTGTGCTCTTTCAACCACTTCTTTTATTTATTCTGATTTTCATTTGGAATGCTTCTGATTCCAACAATAACAACATTATTTTTTCCTGTTTTCATTTCATATTGCCCATTTAGTCTTCTAAGTTGAGTATTTATTTTATAATTTTCAAATGCTATTTGTTTGTCATGTTTTTTCGAGTAGAATTTGAGTCGTATTTTAAATCTCGAACTTCGAGTTTTAATTCCTCAAGTTGCTTTATGCTCTCCTCAATACAAAAGTTTTGTGGAGTTGTCAATGTTTTTGCATTCGAAGTTTTCCCTGTTGAACCTGAAAGGCTTAAGTCAGGTGTTGGATTCAAGGATTTCCTACCTCACTATCGAACTTTCACGTGCTCCTTTGTTTTGAATTTTTTCATTACTCCCACATCAATTCCTGAAAGTTCTATACAAGGTAAATGAAACTCTGCTGGCAAAAGCTCTTGCACCTATTACATTGTTTTGAATATTGCGTTTTGGGGATGTTTTTGTGTACAAGTGTAATAAGCACTTTTGGAACAAAAATATTTTGGAAAAATCACTTACCAAATGTGAATAACAACAACCTGGTCGTTAGCTAGTGAAATAACCGGCGGAAAACCGTACTTTATCTGGAAAATGCAACAAAAACATCCCCAAAACGCAATATTCAAAACAATGTAATGTTAAAGGCCACATGTAAGTACATGTGTCCTTTAACATTTACGTACAAAACACGCCACGTTGCCCTCGCCGCTACTAAAGCTAACATTTATATTTGAATTGTATTTACTGTGCGGCTGTGTGTTTATGAAAGCGCGTTTTAGTGTGTTAGGCCGCCTGCCTACGACTGGGCCTTGAACTGTAGTCCCAGCAGTCCCCACTTCATCCTTGCCCTGGGTTATGTTCCTAAGGCATGGAGGTCGCCTAGGGGTAACCATTATTCCCAAACCGGGATGGGGGGAGAAGGCCTACAGAAACCGCTCTTAGTAGTACATAAGGTGCGAAAAGCTCCCCAATTCAAAGAAGCAAGCTTAGTACTCTTGTTTGGTGTAGAGGACGCCTTTAACAAAGCTCGAGTAGAAACCGTCTGCGGATCTCTAGAGCTGCCGAGTCAATGCTGGTTCGGTGGGTCAGGAGTGCGCTGAAAAGGAGAAGAGTAAGTGCAGTAGTGGATGGCGGAGGAGTGGTGGTTGCCCACATGGCTCCTCCCGGACGCAGGTTTCTATGCGCAAGCTTATGCGGATGTCAGCCTGGTCTTAGAATTCAGATGGCATGCAGGCTGATAGAAAGGGGGTACGAAGATACCATAGTTTGGGTGAATCCAACAAAGATTGAGATGATCCTATTCACAAGGAAAAGGAATATAGGCGGATTAAGAGGGTTTGTTCGAGCAAAAGTTAAGTTTTAAA
This sequence comes from Kuschelorhynchus macadamiae, assembly GCA_030620095.1. Classification (NCBI taxonomy): domain Eukaryota; kingdom Metazoa; phylum Arthropoda; class Insecta; order Coleoptera; family Curculionidae; genus Kuschelorhynchus; species Kuschelorhynchus macadamiae. Next base: position 62,926 of record JAUTXW010000263.1, on the reverse strand, counting down.
AACGAAGTGAAGTAAGTGGGAATCATCGTGATTTCAAAGTCCGTGAAAGCACATGTCGAAAGGGTCGCTGCTAAGTCAGTTGTGATTCTGTGGCAGCTTCGAAGAGCAGTAGGGGCAAGCAGATGGCAACACGTAAGATTCGCAAAAGTCCAACGACTGGCGTGCTTAGCTATCTTGAATGCCAGTAGGCATGCCTACTACTCCATCAATAACATTAAACGTCCTGCTGGGTCTGCCCTCTCCGAATGAGGGATGCAGGCGTCTGGTGGAAGACATCATGATTCCAGATAAGCATTATTCGTTGAGTGGGGTAGTTCATTTTGAAGGAGAAACACTTGCATGCATACCAATGGGGCAAAGATGGCTGGAATACGGTCATCAGGCGCAGGAATATATATAGAAAAGCTTAACTGTAGTAAAAGCTTCCTACTTTAGAAGCATACCACGGTTTTTCAGACAGAAATATGCGCCATCACCTTTGGCATCCATGGAGGAAATTCAAGGTAGTGAAGATGAAGAGAAGTGGTTATTTGCTCAGATAGCCTAGGGGTGCTAAAGGCGCTGAATGCATCTAGAGCGGGCACAGTCTTGGTTCAGGACTTTTGTGAAGCACAGTGAAATAGAGGGCAATTAAATAACGGATGAGCTGGCTAAGCTTGGAGCTTATTATGCCATCCATAGGACCAGGAATAAGAAGATAGCAAATCAAGACGGCGGTCAACGACCAACCAGACCGTGAGTGGAGCGTAACAAAGCTACGACAAAGGAAGACAGACCAAAAACTTTGTCGTGGGACCTGATAAAGCCAAAATGGCCTGGCTACTCGCAAATAGTAAAAGGAATATCACCTCCATCACCATTGATTGAAGAGACACCTGGCCCTGTTAGGCATAGTGGCGATGAAGAGGAAACTCCGCCGCACTCTCGCAGATGGACGATGAAAAGGATCTTCTTTGGAAGGATATCCAGAGCTACGTGAATAAGTCGGGCAGATTAAGGAAAGCCTCATAGGCCGGCTAGCTGGTTGGGGTGAGCGCTTGGAGCAGGCTGCCAGGTGCAGTTTGGCCCCACCATACAGGCTTCAGATTCCCCCCAACTACTACTTCTACTACTCTACTACTACTACTACTACTACTACTACTACTACTACTACTACTACTACTACTACTACTAACTACTATTACTACTTCCACTACTGCTAAATTCTTAGTTACTAATAGTAATATTTTTGATCATTCATGTTGAGTAAATAAAATTTTTCATTTACAATGTTTTTGAGTTCATTCAATAATATATTGAAGAATACATTTGTTTTTGTCCACTTTCTAAAACTGAACAAAACATATATCACATCACTCACATGCACATGCCTCTCTACATCACAATATATTTGAGAGTAGATTTCTCTCAAGCCTATTTTACAAACATGTGTGATATGTCGGCCATTTCCATTTGACAAGCAATTATGTTGACTTATTTCTCACTTTGTCCAACATGCCTGTCCGATTTTTTATGTTCGGACATTTTATATCACTACTTATAGTCCACCTTGAAATCTCATGGCATCATTTTAGTGATAGTGCCGGTCATCGCTGTTGCTGTACCATCTCAGCTGTTGTCAGCCCACTCTCGATTAAAGTATTTGGAGCAAGCAACATTGATTCTAAATCTTTAAATGTATCGAGACAAAATAATTTTTGGTCGGTCCGAGATATAATCCCGGCCTGTAGAACGCACTAGACTACCACGACACTCGTTGGCATATAATATTGTTAAGAATGTTCCTGAGCAACCATTCTGATGCAGTGCAAAAGCGATATCGACATATGAGGCATCTATTACCTTTAGAGCAATGTGTAAAACAGCCTGATGGACTCTCTATTAGCCCCGTATGGTTTAGCCAATTTGATACCCACCAGCCAAATACGCTGATAAAAACTTGTCTGTGATGAGGCGAGTTTTATCAAACTGTTTTACTCACTAGTCAGATGAAGTGAAGCATTTGTCTCATTAACAAGACGACTTGATCAGGCAAATTTAATCGAGTTATTAAGTCTGCGAGTCAGAAAAATCTAGCATAACAGACAGTTTTGGTCGGGCCGAGCCCAATTCGTCAACAAAATCCATACCGGTCAAATTGGCCCAATTTATCAGCTGGTGGAGGAGGAAGGTGTCTATTCAACGAAAAATCGGTCCTTGATTATAGCTCCTTAAAGGGTTAGGACATTATTAGAACATTAATTTTACTTAATAATGACTATATATAGCTAATGACGTTCTGTCAAACTATTTATCCAATGTAAATCTAAGAAACTATATAATTTTAATTAACCTTTTTATAGATTTGGTAAAATTGCTCAATGGTCGGCGGACAGAGAAAGAAGAGATATAGAAAACATGAGAATAACAAAGACGGGTAGTAACATGAAGGTTATGGTGGAAGAAGATGAATTTTTATATGGATCTCCTCCAAGGAGATACAGGTAGGTGTAGCTAAAAAAAAACTTGGTTTGTAGACCTTCAGTTCGCCATATACTCTAAAATTCAAAATAATATTTTTGACTCAAAAAAAGGACTATTATTAAAACATATTTTCGTCTTAAAAAAGTCAAAATGAAATTTCATTTAGCGTAGTCAAACTTTAATTTTATTTCAAATAATTTTTCCATTAGTACTACTTATAAGGTTGTAACTATATATATATATATATATATATATATATATATATATATATATATATATTTTTTTTTTAGCATATCTCCAGTTCCCCAAGGACATTATCCTGATGAATTACTTTCAGCGGGCCAGTCGCGTCTGGCTGCTTGGGATGATGTCAGGGTACGATATCAGTATTATAAAGATTTAGGTGAGCAAAATAAATCACACATATTCTACGACATTTATTTTAAAATTGTGCCAGTTAAAATTACTTATTCCTGAGAGGTAAGAGTACTAAAAAGTTTTTTTTTAGGATATCTGCGTGATTTGTCTCTTGACGATTATGTAAAATGGGAAGAATGGTGGTACAAGTACCAAGATTGGCTGGCAAACGAGAGACACTACGAACATTGGCTAGCAACGCATGGCAACTCTGGAGGGAGGAGGAGAAAGAAGCGGGTGCCAGCTAGCCAGAGATTAGGGAATTAATTTGGTAATATTAGGGTTCTAGGAATAACTACCCTTGGATTTAGTCAGGGAGATGTCGCTATGTGCAATGATTACTCAGTGTTTGCGTTTCATCAAAGTATAAAATTTCAGTCTTGTATAAACTGGAATTTTCCCCATTGATGTGCCAAAAACATAACTGTGTTACATGAGTATTTTTCAAGTACTTTTTTATTTAAAACAAATATTTAAAATGTTAAGTTTACATCCAATCTCATTATACATAGATACATACATATATTATAAATAAGTAAATATATTTAAAATTATTTAATTACGTTCAGTAAAGAACAGAACTCCAGTTTTAATTGTCAGTTCATACACATTGAAAATAATATAATTTAAAGACTAAAAATAATAAGAAAAGTTATAGTTATTCCTGTAATAATTTATAAGATTTGCCTATTCTAGAATCAATTTCTCAATTATTGTTTGTAAATAAATGGCAGCATAATTATAAAGCATCTTTCTGTACTAATTTTTTTTTTTCATTACAAGGTTAGAAAGAAAATAAAACACAAAAATCTCCGTTTAGATTATATTTAGTAAGATAAGTTTTAAAATTGTTTTTGACTTTTTTTTTTCCTATTTATTTATATATAGTTTTATATAAGGAATATATTTTAGTCCAGTGAATTAAAATAAGGTTTTATTGTTGTAAGTGATATGAATAAATATAACTGTACACATTCTGTGTATTGAATGTAACAGAATAAATTATTGTTTACAAGAGTGTTTCATTTATAGGTTATTCAAGACTGCCTTCCGCAAAAAAACGGTTAAGCAAAAACAAAATAAATTGACTATGATTTTTGTTATATCAAATAGTTTTAGATGTTTTATTTTTCGTTGCTGATTACCAGGGGTTAAAGTCTTAGAGTAAGAATTGAAGTAGGGGTCACAATTCATTCATAAATCAGGTTAGGGGTTTGCGCCAACATGTTCCCCTACTTTTCACATTCTATCGACCAATGTTTACAATAAAAAAAGAGGTGGGGATGACCCATGTCCAAGCACATGGCCTCTTGGTGACGACTACCAGTGGCGGCGCGACTTTTTCTCATATAAGGAAATATCATTAATCGTGAAAAAATCATCGTTTCAGGTTTTTACAGATCTTCATATTCTTCCGTTTCTGTTGGTCTGGTCCCGGTATAGCTAAAAAATGTACTTACTCGATTAAATTTAATTTTCCACAAAAATTTTGTCTGATACAAAAAATAAAGTTGTAAAATATTGGTATGAATTCAATATGGCGAAGCAAAATGACAACCTTTTCAAATATTTGTTGTACGAAATAGGCCATGCTTCATTATCCTTGAAAGGAAGGATTCTTACATATTCCTTAATTAGGCAAATAGGTATTTTTACTGTTCCTGGCATCATTTTCAGTGTTTTCGCAAATGAATGTCTAATAAGATTTACGACATAATAAACTTCTAATATTTCTTAAATTAAATTACGAAATTGTTCATTTCTTGAATCAATTACCTACAAATTTTAAAGATATAATCGCTCCGTACTTCACTATCTAAAATCAAAACATTAAGTTAGGCAAGTTTAAAACAAAATTAGTTATTTATATATTATTAAACGAGTTTCAAACTAAAAAACAATGCTTCTAACACGCTTTTATTAGCTTGCTACTCGTCTGATTGTATGTCTGGTTCAAATGTTCTAATGTAATTTTTACCACTTCCACGCGGAATTTTGTTCCTTGTGTAGATTAAACTGAAAATCGGTGCCTAGGAAAATTTAAGAGTGTCAGTATTTGAAGATTCAAAATAGTGGTAGTAAAATGATAATGTCAACATGGCGGCAGAATTTTAACATTTGTACGGATTATTTAAGAATGTACAGCACAATTCAAAATGGCGGCGCCAATATATCGAACGAATTCTGTCATTTGTACAGATTCGGAAATATCGATATCTAGAAGTATTTAAAAATGAAAGTTAAATTTTCGTCAATATTTGAGAATTAAAAATGGCGGCCCTAACATGGTAGACTAATTTTAAAATTTTGCAGATTTGATTAAAATTCGGCATTTAGGGGTATTTAAGACTGAACATCATGAATTTTTCTGCAATTTAAAAATTCGAGATGTTAATGCCAACATAGCGGCGGAATTTAAACATTTGAATAGCTTTGACTGCAAGAAAATCGGCATATGCAGGTATTTGAGAAGTTTGAAGAAGTTGAGAATTTTTAGTAAATATTTAAAAAATCATAGTAGGGATGCCAAGATCGCGAGCGAATTTTAACATTTATGTAGATTTGATTAAAAATGGATATTAACAGTGCAATTCATACATGCAGTAGTTTTTTTGCATTGACTTTTATAACATTTTATTGGGTCTTCATTTTGGACTTTTAGTAAAACTCGCCAATTTCGTCAGGCCACATATAATTTTTCTGCAAAATTTTGATAAAATGGATAAGCAGTTTTTAAGTAATAATTTTTTAACATTTCAATAGGCCACCATTTTGTTCTGCCATTATATGACCTTTAATTTTTGACCATAACTTGAAGTAAATAGGATAATTAGTTCTCCAGCTTTGTCGCGGACAGACAGACCGACGGAACTGAGAAAACATGTTTTTGCAACTAACATACTTCCCTCGAGAGCTATAAGATAAAAATAGAATAGCCAATTGTTATTCCGTGTTAACAGCTGAATTTAAAAAATAAAAGATTTTTTTTATTTTCAGTATCTTAGTTATCTTAAATTCTAATCTGTTTACGAACACATTTTTACTTTTAATTATTCTAAGAATCACCATTTAAATTCCTTTACCTCACAACACTTAAATAAAAAATTGGCCCAACTCAAGTGGAAATTAAAAATCTAGTGATTTTCGAAATCGGAGTACATTTTTTCGGTCGTGAGGTGCCCTTCGACTATTACCCAGTAAATAACAATACGTTAATTTAGGTTAGCATATAATAGCATCTAGGTAATTGTTGACATTTTTTAAAGCAATTACGCAGTAAAAGTAATTGCTTTATACTGCTTAGAAACTAATATTGGAAAAATATTACTATTCTTTGCATGATAATATTGTTGCATCATGTTTAAACATATCCACCGTAATATAAACTCTTTTACTGTGAGATAATCTTGGCAGTGGCTAAATATGTAAATAATGAACTCTATTTTCATTCTTACTCTAAGGTTAAAGTCATTTTATTTAGAGAATATGTGCAGACTCGCTGCATTCAAATGGTGGCTCGTGACCATAGACAGTGCCGCAGGCTGAAATTTATGTCGGATTAAAATTTAATTAATCTAAATAACTCACCTGTCGGCATTATTGATTATACAATATGCTTCACAATACGTAATTCTTGCTAAGCGATACGCCATCTGTGAACGGGTTACCTAACCATCGCATGGACCATTAATTTTATTGATTTACATTGTTTACATTGACAAAAGTAAATAATTTCCGTTTGTTCTAATTTTGCTTCTAGTATAAAAGTTAATAAATATGAACCATTACTGTTGTGTACCTCATTGTAATTCATGGGCTAAGATAACCCTCGAAATCAGTTTCCATACATTTCCAAAGGAAGGAAAATCAAAAGTGATTGTGGACACCAAACTTGGCAATAAAGAGCTGGTGGACCGAAGGGCAGTTTGGATTAAAACATTAAAAATTGGAAAGACAGTTTCGAAGTCGACCCTGCACCTTATTCCAGTTTGGAGACGTTATCGGTAGAATGTCCGGATGGCGAGCTCTAAACTCCCGGATACCCTGAATCTTTAAAATACTTCTTGATTTTTCCTCTTTCAATTTCTGAAATGCATCTTGGCTTCCACTAGGTGTCCCTTGAGAGTACTACTGATATCACGAGATGATCCTTTCTTTCAAGCTATCCCCTTACCCCTCCCACTCCCGCCACGTAGCGGCCATTACCCTAATATTCTTTATAGAACTGCGGCAGACGAACGGGATAGAATGCAGGAACAACTAGCCCTCAGACGTTTACAGCGTCTGCTCCCTTTCTAGCGGGGACGTTAGTTTCCACACTAAGCGGTTGAGTCTCCAGTTTCCCCCGGAAATAAAGCAGCAAAACCTAACACGTGGAACCACTTATGTTAACAACACAGAGGTCTGCATTCGACGAGACGAACCGGAAGACTGAAAATTGGTATTCTTCTTCTTCATTCCTGTTTATCCTGTTACATAACAGGACTTATTGGCTTTGCTACAAGGCAGTCGTCAGATTGCTCTCCGTCCGGGGCGCAGAGTCGTTAAATCGGCGACACTCGAAGTCGACCCTGCACCTTATTCCAGTTTGGAGACGTTATCGGTAGGATATCCGGATGGCGGGCTCTAAGCTCCCGAATACCCCGAATTTTTCAAATAATTTTTAATATTTCCTCTTTAAATTTTTGAAATGCATCTAGGCTTCCACTAGGTGCCCCTTGAGAGTACTACTGATATCACGAGATGACCCTTTCTTTCAAGCTATCCCCTTACCCCTCCCACTCCCGCCACGTAGCGGCCATTACGCTAATATTCTCTGTAGAACTGCCGCAGACGAACGGGATAGAATGCAGGAACAACTAGGCCTCACACGTTCACAGCGTCTGCTCCCTTTCTAGCGGGGTCGTTAGTTTCCACACTGAGCGGTTGAATCTCCCGCTTCCTCCCGAAATAAAGCAGCAAAACCGAACACGTGGAAAATTAGTATTCTTTTATTTTTACATATATTGTGAGGTTATGTTTTATTTCAGATAGAAAGTCGTAGAATTTTAAAAAGAAACGCAGTTTTTACAAAAAAGCTGTCACTGCAACTTGACATAGATGAGCCAGGTCCATCATCAAGAGGTATTAGAGTATCTGCTAGATGTGAAAGAAAAAACATTGTGGAATGTCAAACTGTAGAAGAAGAAGACCCGGAAGATGTTGAAGCTGCACAAAGTTTTTTGGCAGCTATGGAAATAGAAACCTCTATACTATGTAGTGAACCAAAGTTTAGGGATTCAGAAGTGCAAGTAAATACTCCGAAGCTGTTAACATTATGTGAACTTATAACGACAGACAGTAAACTTAAAAGTTTTACAGGTGTAAATAATTTTAAAATTTTTGACTTTAATGTTATAGCTTTTGAGTTTCTTTAATTTCATGAAGATCCGAATTAATAGCATTAGATTGTAAGCATAGACCATAAATCTTCACAAACTCACTAGTTGGTTCGGTTTTTCCTCCCAAAATTAGATGTCCTGCATTCAGGACATTTTCTCCTTCAACGATACATTTAAAGTGTGTTGAGCCCTCCAAATACTTCATGTATTCCAATATGTTCAATCTCATATTTAAAAAATGGTTTAAAACGACAACACAATTGAACAGAACGACAAAAAACACAATAAACTATGTAATCAAATATACGAAATTAATAGCGTAATGGCCCATACGTTAGTACCCAATTCAGCTGCTACGGCGCTGTAATTTTATTTTGAATTACATATATTCAAAGACAACAGAAATTTAAAAAAAGACTTGTCAATCACTCTCATAATATTCAAATTAGGAAAACACTTAATACGTTTTTGTTCAACTGATAAACATGACCTGGATATAAGTTTTCCCAACAAAGTGAACTTGTTGGTTACTTAAATGTACTAAAAATCACTGACTCCAGTACTTGTCCAATTTGACTCACTCCCAAAAAGTAGGTAAGGACTAAGAAAGTTAACAATTTCTTATTTTACAATCGCAAAACGAATGGTATTTTGAATAAATGTTTACATTAAATGTGCGCATGTCGTTTTATCCGGACTTTTCGAAGAGCATTCGACATTTAACTGGTATCACAGAATGCGCGTTGCCAGAGTGAACTAAACTATACAACTTAACGTTAAAGCTGGATTAAAATTTGTGATCAGTGCTAAAGATCTTATTAGCAAACCGTCACTGCTGCTTTCTAAAAATAGTGGGCTGTTTAATCAAGATCCAAACTACTAGGCCTTGAAGTTCCATCTCAAGGGTATAACAAATAAAATACTACTTATAGTAATTGTATTTCTGAATTTAAATAATTTATGCAAATATTCTTTAGAGGCTATGTTTAATTCAGTGGCGGATCGCCAGGGGACGCGGGTGAGTGGCCGCTTCACCTACATTTTCCAATCAATTTACTTAAAAATAAAAATATTTTTAATATATTTAGCATTTTATAATCTACATTTTTGTTATAAAAATGCTCGCCAGGGGACGCGGGTGAAACGCCGCTCCACCTACATTTTCCAATAAATTTACTTAAAAATAAAAATATTTGAAATATATTGAGCATTTTATAATCTACATTTCTACTACAAAAACGTGGTATGTTTAATATAAATTCACATTATTTACTTAATTATACCATTATTTTCTATCAAAACTAGTGCTTTATATACTTTTTATAAGAGCGACCCGTTGAGGAATCACAATCAGCAGTTACCAAATTCCGCTTCAGAGTCAAATCGATATCAGTAAAGGGCGAAAGCACTTGTATACATAAACAAGGATAACAGCTTGTGCAAATTCGGTATTAAGTACCCCGAGTTTCTCTCTTATGTTAAGAGGAGGGAAGCCTATGGTTTATGTCACCCCCCCTCCGACTCTTATTAAGTCTGATAGCTTGCGACTGATTTCTGGGAAATTGCTGTTGCCGTCAGTGTCTGACCAATGAAATGTGGTACTTATTGTAAAAGTAATATATTGACTAAAAATTACCGTCATTCATGTAAGACGAGCTGCGCAGTACACTGCTGCCCACACAAACATGTGTATCAAAAATATGTTAATGTGACGTCAGCGTAATGCATTTGGCACAGGATTTTTTATAAATACTACTATTATTTTTAAAATTAGGTAGGTAACTGTTTTTGACATCGGTATAATTCGTTTTATTAAAAAAAAAAAGAATTCAAGAAAATAATAATACACAAATGATTCATGTTTCTTGTCGGGAGTGCCCGAACTCAAGAGGGAGGCGGTGAAATTTTTCTCATCTTACCTGCACAGTAGATTCGAATACCATATAATTTTTTTACAATGTTTTGTCAACTTAATCTCGTTACTTGAGCATGATAGGGTTTTGGTAAGCCACTATAATAGTTAAAAAAAACAGGACCTATCAGAAAGGTAGAACCGATTTATACATAATTATATCCTTTGTGGTTCCAATAAATGGGTTTAATAAGTATTGTACATTATATTTATATATAGTGAATTGTGTAACAGGCAACTGGTATACAGTCGAAAAATTATTGCTTCAATCTAAAAAGAAATTAAACGTGTATGCCTATTGCTTTAACTACTCCCACTACTTAGATTAGTGCCATGGGTTTGATAAAACTTTTATTAAAAAATAAATAACTTATGTTGTAATATTTCAATATCTTTAAGAATATTGTCAATCCTAAGCCTTAAAGTGACTGAAGCGTCCCTTCAGCGATAATTTTACAAATTAAAATTAATTAAAACCAATTTAAAATTAAGAACCAGAAAGACTAGCAAATGGTGTTTTTTTATTTATCTCTTATAGTTAAAGCTGTAGGTAGATCTCAAAATAAAAATAAAAACGAAACAGATAAACAATCAGTTGGTGAGAATATATAGGGCATGAATTATTGGCTTATGTGAGCCGGTGAACTTGTTCAGAAAATTTCTGTAGTGTTGCAGTCTCAGCATTGCCGTTTATCCTAGGCACTCAGTAGGTACAATAATGCAATGCGACCAGAATATTTGGCGAGACACTTTCGCAAAGTGTTAGAGGCCTATATTTTAATTGTGGACATTTAAGATGGAATTTCATAGCCTCTTTAGATTTCTTACTAAATATAAGGATATTTTTTAGAGGAATACATCTTCCAAGCTCATTATGGAGTATTCCGCGTTTAGAAAAAAAAAGTTTTAACAATTTCATCGCGACATATTGCCAATGTGAATAAAGGTACTTATATATTTTCACTTTGTTATGAAAGTAGAGAATAGAAACCGGAATGAACTGTAATGGTCCATCACGAACATATTCAAAAAAAATTATAAGAAGGTTTAATTGAAAATATTGGATAAAATAAATATTTTTATTAATATTTGGGGACGGTAAGGTGGTATGAAGAAGTAGAGAGGGCTAAAAATATAGTGTAAGATCACATTTCTTAACATAAAAGAAACAAATATATTTCTAATATTTTTTTCGTAAAGAAAGTGAATTTCTGCTGAATAGAGTAAGTTCAACGGGAATTGGCCGAGGGGTCTACGGAGGGGTTAACTGAAAACGTGGAAGATATGTATTTCAGAGAGTTCTTGAAGTCTAGGGGTTATTTGGAAATGATAATTAATTATTCCGAAAAGTAGGGCAGAATAAGGGGGTTATTTGAAAATATTGCGAATTCCCGTTTCCAAAATTTTTATCTTCGAAGAGACAAAGGGTGTTAAAAAGTATTAAGATTACTTGGCAGAAGATAAACATGTTAGAATAACATAGGTTCAAAATGGCGTAATTTTCAACACGCAGGGTCTTTTAATTTTTTCTCCTGTATGTTTAACAGCGCATATATTACTAGTATATGACTTATATAGAAGTCACGTCACCACGAAAATTTTTGAAAAATATAATTTAATTCTATTTAATAAATCCAGATATCCACCTCAAAAAATGCGCAGTGTAGTTGTTACAATGAAGAAAAACATCATTAAAAAATGACTGCTATCGAATTGAAAACTTTCAAAAAAATTGCAGGAAAAATTCCAACAGAATGTGATTTGGGAAAGCCTACAAGACCTGATGTTTAATAATTAAATTTAAAAAATGGCCCCTTGTCTTTTAATTTAAATAGAACTGCGTGATTTCCGCAAACTTTTACTACAGTTTCAAAAAGTATATTAGTTGAGCTAAAAGTTTCAATCAAGGAATGTAATCAACTCGATTCAGTGCATAAATTATACTCTAGTTAAATTCTTATATATATTTAAAACTAGAGAAATATAACCTGTGGCGTAGGCAGAAATTGCTTCTGGGTTCCCTTCAATGCGTTATCGGCGGTGTTAACGAACTATTCAGGGTAAATTGTTTTTGCAGAGCTTATCTACATAAAATACATTGTTAAGCTTCTAAAAAGTTTATATTTAAGTTTTGAACTCACACTCTGGGAGGGGGAAGAGGATATCCCCAAAAATACGTCACTAATATAACAGCCTTTGGGAGATTTAAGTCGAAATTGAATAAAATAATATTGGTTATTAAAAATAACATTTATTCGGCTTACATAATAAAATACACGTAAAACTAACCACTAAAAAAATATAACCATATAAAATATATTTACTTTTTCCCTTTTACGTGTTGTTCCAGTATAATAAAAAACAGGTATTATTGATTATTACAATTATTATAAACTTTGTGATCTACAATACGGTTTCGGGTTTAATAACTTTTATTTAAGGCAGTAGTGTAATTATTATACTACTGAATTCTGTGTAGCAGCAACTTTATGCAGAACTTAGGATATATAATAAAATAATGTGTATCTAACGCAGTTTGGTCAGTCAATGAATTCACTCAATTTTTGTGGTTGTTAACAAAGTAGGTAAAAAAGCTGGTCACATACACAGTAGAGAAAATTCAGAAACAAAATTAATACATTTGGAGAAGTTGAATGCACATAATACATCTTTCTGTTGATTCCCTTTCAGTCGGATAACTTTGGTCTAAGAGAACAGTTCCTTCAATTAATTTACGAGCAGTATATGTAGATTGTTAAAATAGTATGTTTTATTATCTACCATAGTATAATATCGATGCCCATTTAGAACGCATCCTTTGTTTCGAAGAGTTAAAAGATACAGGATTTTCATAATGTACTGGAAGAAAAGATTCTAGATACATTTTATTCCTAGTATTCAGTAGTCTGTATTAGACACAAATTTGAATTATGGTGTCATATACAAAATAACCACTAAATCCTCTACTAGAAAAATAAATAAAGAATATCCAATAAAATTCAACTCGGTGGGGTTCAGCTGAATAGTTTCAAGTAGGACTGGCTAAAATCGATGCAAATTTCCGATTCTTTTATGTCAAAAATCGAATCATCATTTACTGCTACGACTTCAAAACTTAATGGTAAGCGTTTTTTGAAACGATAGGTTATATTCTTAACATCACTTTTATGAGATAGCCTCCTAATTCAGCGACTAGGATTCTGGTCTTCCTTTCTCATTGTAACGACATCTTGTTTCTTTCTGTTTACTTCAAATTCACAATAAAACATCGTATGCCAATAGTGAAAGGTTACACCTTCGCGAGTTTTCGATAAGGTTACCTTTACTGTCTCAATTTCTCCCCAGATTGAGGTAACATCATTTGATCACAATGGTAAATCACAAACAATAGAGAAATTATACCGTTTTGTTGGATTATTTACCATACCAAAAAGGATTTTTCGAATTGCCTGTCAACCCATAGACACCAATCTTTGCATTAAAAGTTCTAATACAAATGGTATGCAATATGTGGATATCTAACACAATCTATTTTTAATAACCAGCTTTAGACAACATATGTATAATATATAATTATCCTATTCTGTTATGCAAGAAAGTTTCTGGAAAGAGAATTCAAAAAAATATTTTACAAACTTTTCTTTTGATGTCATGTCATAAAAAATACATTCAAGGTTTACAGTACTAGCTACAACATCAAAAAGAACAATAATAATATTTGGGTATGCTAATCTGAACTATAACAATATAACAATAGAATTTATTTTTGATTTATAGATAAGGCACTTTTTAGTCTATATTTAAAAACAAATCAGGTACGATGTACTTCAAATGTTGAGTAAGAATTAAAATTATGTATAAAACAAACTTTGTATTCTAATTCTACATTACTGTCAAACCAAAAAGTAACAGCTGATATAAATATAGGTGCAGTGATGGCTACTGGACAATAGTTCTGGGGAGGGAGGACCATTTAATTTATTTTAGTTTATTTTTTAAGCATGTTTCAGATTTAGTCTTCTAGCTATTTAGGTCTATAAAAACGCAGTATTCATTTTTTTGACTTCCTCATTGATATGATTTTTGGTGTGCGGAAGTAATAAAAATAATTCGGTGTTACGGACTGGGTGCAGAGTGAAAAAAATGCTTTACTTTTAATGGTAAGATGGAAATGCATTAAATAAACAGACTGTATACAGAGTAAATCACATCATTACTCTTGAACTGCAACACTCGACAAACCATAACCTAAATTAACGATTTTTATCGTTGTTAAGATGGAAGTTTTGAAGACTGCTATCCGCTAAAAAAACTAAGATTTTTGTTCTGCGTGCTTATAAAATTAAGTTTAGATGAACGACTGATAGCAACAAGAATTTCACCCGAGGAGGGTCAGGAAAGGGGATTAAGACAATAAGAAGAGTGGGGATGTCCTCTAGAACATTTCTACCAAAGGAAATCAATGAGCTTGATCTGGGTTACGAACGACTACTCTCTTTGAAGCTATATGTACTAGGAATATCAAGACAGATTGGACTTACAATAAACTGGTTAACTAAACATTGCTTCAATCAGCATGGGTGGGTTCGTGATTTAAAAAACCCATCTTGAACAGCTTCTATGGGAAAGTCGGCGCCTTTCATTGGGCCACAACGAGACTCTGCAAATGAACGAAATATAATCAGAGTATGGTTAATTCGAAAAGAGGATTTTTGGAGTGCTATTTTGGCGTTTATTAGAACGTCAGGGATGTTTTTCAGGTCAGCAAGGGAATGAGATTTGAGTCAATCAAAAATGATGACCCTGGTGCCAGAAGTACTTGCTATACTTCCAAACAATATGAAAGCAGCATAAGACTAGAAAACTTCGGGAACTTCAGAACTCCAAGGGTAGAAAGTGATACAGAATGAGACTGGGTGGGTGGACTGAGGACTGGGAAAAAGGTCATTTAGACCTATCCCCCAGGTTCTCCCCACTATTGCCATTCACTATTATAAAACAAAAAAAAGCTATTTTCGTGATACACATTCAACTTCCAAGTTTTATTATTTTTATCTTCACTAGTACTAAAGATAAGAGATAAGAACTTGTACTGAGGTCTTTATCTGCAGATAAATTTGAGAATAAGAATGTTATATTATTAAGCAGTATCGTAAGGCTTGGAAACAGGCAGGATTGTATCTTATCCTAAATCCCTCTTACCTTGTATTCTGAAAGAATATTCAAGGATTGATTCATTGAGTCATTGGTTAAAAGTTTTTTTAAATTTTGCAGAGCTGTTGATGTTTAAGAAAAATAATACACAAGCAAAGAAATTACAATATAGATGTTGAACATTTGAAAATTGTTGGGAGAGCGGTGGCTCTAAATATCTACCTGTCTGCAGCGTCATAGCCTCCCTGATTAGGAATCATTTACATATAGAGTGGTCCAAGAAGTTTCATTGACATGGAAAACTTTTTATTTGGAATTTGTCAGAAAATTTTGTTCCTCATAAAACTGGGTGGTGTGACCTAGAACTTAACTGCCATTTATTAAAATTTAGTGGTAGCGTCCCGACCAGCAGCAAATCACGAAAAATCTTTCCTTGGTGAAGAATAAAGTACTCTTGTTTTGCTCAGATACTGAATTTGGTTGACATATGAGAAATTCGATTATTTCCTTGAAAATCGGATCTCATCTCTTTTTTTTGTTAAAATACAGAAAAACTTTTACGTCTGCTTAGACTAATGCTATAAGAAAGGCCATAAAAACGGATATTTGAATGTGCAATTAGTTTTGTCATAAGTAAAACCATTCACTAATTACTTCCTCTCAAATTTTCAATTGCCAAATTCTCAAAAAGAACTGAACTTAGTTATAGGGTATGTTATATCAAAAATGTTCAGAATTTCACACAAATTCAAAATATATAAAAAAAGATGGGGTGGTCTATTTAAACGAATTATTACCGGTGCACAGTGCCTAAACGGATCACCCTGTATACTTAAATCACTTTACATATCTTAATAATGTTGTCAAAAATCATTACCTCATTTTTAAAGGAATTTGTGCAAGACTTTATGGCTACAATGCTTAGAATATAATATAAATAACTTTTTCTTTTTTCACGATGTGACGTCACACTGTGTCTAATAATATTTTCACGGTCTATTGTGACGCTACACTGAAGCCAACAGATGAACTAGTCATGGGTGCCTTAATTTAACTTCAGCTATTGGCTATGGTGTAATGCCACGATAGATTGTGAGAAATAATATTTTTATTCTTGCACGTTTTCCAGTATATGCAGAGTTAGCAGAAAAAATATTAATTTAATTTCCAAAAAGTTCCCTATTCTGCCATTGAAAAAGTATAATGTGAAAAGCTTATTTCATACTCGCGTGTTTGCTGGACTCGCCTTTGGCCCGTGACCTCCACACTCGTATAAAATATGCGTGTTTCGTCACTTATACTAATATGGTGGTTTATTTTTTGCGATTAATTAATATAAGCAGGGATGAAAATAGTGGCCAACATTTAAAGGGATTTATATATCCCAGTTTTAACGACATTGCAAAAATGTGTATGAAATATAAACCCCATATCTAGACTTTTGAGAGCTGACTAAAACTATAATATTATGTCGGTTCAACCCAATTATATTGTTTTAATTACATATTAAAATATAATTAACCACCCACATTACACTCCATTACAAGGCAACTGTTACATTTTGGTAAAACTAAAAAATTTCCTGGTCAAGTTTCCATTAAAATATACCTAGAAAATTTTTTTTTCATTTCAAAGTTTGATTTTCATTCATGTTCAAGAGTTATAAAAAAAAACCTTAAACACACTAAAATACCGGAAACGGTACACGTTATCCAGACTTCTTATGTTTGATGTCCTTAAGCTTAAAATTCTTAAATCGTCTTGAAATTTCTTCAAATTCTATTTGGTTTCTTTTTGGAAAAGGTGTGCCGCAGAGAGTTCCTAACGATCGCGATTGGTTTATTAATCCTAGCCATTTGTCGTCTGTTTGCAATATTAGTGGGTTACCGATAACAATAACCTTCGATTTGGCTCTCGTTATGGCGACATTGAATCTCTGTAAAAAATAAATTAATTAAAACTATTATAGAACGGAAGCATTCAGGGCTTTGGTCAATTAAGATATCATGGTTTTTGGGATTAGACAGTGTCAAATTGGAACTACTATCCGACATTTCGCCTTCGATTACACGAGACATCTTCAGGGATCTTTAGTCCACGAAAAGTCTAATTCCAAGAACCATGATTTCTTATTTAAAACTATATTATTCCAAATATGCAAAAAAGGTCAATAGTGATTTTACAGGTTCTATTGATAAAAGCTTTTGATGGATAAAGGTCAGTAAAACTATTTATTGGGGACTATTAGAAATAATGTATGTGAAAACAGCTAAAACGTTATTTGCTTATCTGTCAGGAAGTGGCTACTTTTTGCAAAGTTATCTTCAGGGTAATAAGACTTGAATCATTCTACGTATCTACATGTATTGTAGCTTTTTCTTAGAACATTAAATAGATAGTGGAAATTTATTTATTTGAAACTATTTAATATATTACAAAGTAACAACGAAAAGAAAAATTTGGGTTTATTAATATTCTAAAAGCTCAGGGAAATATCGAATGTCCTAAGTTGTTTAATAAATAGGTTATAACGTATGTATGATCGTAAAGTATATGCAAAATAAGTGGTAAAGTAGAAAAAAAAAACAGCATTTAGCATATTATAGAACTTGTTCTAATCACGAAACTGTAGATAATTATTAATAAGGATTAGAGATGCATTTAAAAGTTAAAAAAGACTTTTGAAAATATTTTCTAATTAATTTTTTTATATTAGGGATATAAAATTACATTATTATCCAAATGAAAAACAAATAATAGAAAAAAAAGTAGCAGAAATATTTTTGTTTTTTATTTTAATATTAAAAATTACATTACATAATACAGATAATAGATACTCGAGCAGAAAGCAACAAAATAAAATATTGACAGTTTAAGAATATATACTTTCTTGGGTTAAGTCTGGTTTTTAGTGTTTAAATCCACTATTTTGAAATAATAATGAAAACACCTTACAGTGACATTAAAATTTAAAAAAATCCAAATACATAACAATGGTAATATAATAACTGATCTTATAACATGATTTTCTTGCCTATAATAAGATGCAGGTTCAGCGGATACTAGTTGTCTCGTGTACTGAAGAGCCTAATAAGGTATAGGTAAATGCATTCTCAATGATAGGTAAGTAAGTAGATCATCTTTTGAGTTGGAGAATTCTTAACTTTACCATGTCCTTGTCCCATTATAAAAATTTTCATCAGTATAGGTCTTTTTATTGTACAAGTTAAATCAAAATAATAATATAATGAAAATGTGGATTATTTATAGGTGGGACTGGGAATAATTAAGTTTGCTGTAAAGTAGAGGGCCAATTTTTTCAGGAAAATTCCGGGTCTATATTAAAATAAAGATTTTTTCAACAAAACCTATACTAATATAGAAAGAAAGCTTTCACGGCTGTGGTCAATTAAGAAATCATGGTTCTTGGGATTAGACCGTGTCAAAATGGAATCTCTTTCCGACGTTTCGCCTTCGATTGCACGAGGCATCTTCAGGGACCTTTACTTCACGAGATCGCAACACTGTGTGTTTCAGTGTTCCAATCTCGTGAAGTAAAGGTCCCTGAAGATGCTTCTCCCAAGAACCATGATTTCTTAAAAAAACCTATAGTGTAGGTGGATCTATCCCGTTAGCGCTAGGTTAACTCAGGTTGATCGAAAAACCATCATTAAAGCTATAAGAGGTTCCTGAGACCACCCGGTTGTACCCTGTAGGTGAAACTACACAATTCATTAACTGATTCTTTTAAAGTGATTCATATTTCTAATTTTATATTTATTCCAATTACTGCGATGACCTCAACCCATTCTATGGCATTTAAATTTTGGTTTAAACTTTATCAAGTATACTTATCGCTCTCACCACAAAACTTACTAGCTGATATTATGCAATATATTTGTTATACATTCCTATAATATATGTGGTTTTTTCTTACTAACTTTTCAAATATGAGACAAAGGCAGGAATACACATGCCAGAAAAAAGCATGCTTGGTTGCCAGTAGTTAGAGTACTTTTAAAACATGCCCTATGTAATGAATACGTTCGCATGCGTCTTTCTAACATATATATGTGCTGCTGACTAGTATCTTCGAGCTAGTGGCATGCTTTCAGGTTAATTATTGGCGGGTGTATTCCCGCCTTAATTCGAAGTAGTGCTTCCACAAACTCTAAACTCTTGTCAACTTTATGTGGACCCAGAAATGCAGGCAACGTTCAAGGGCTTATAATTGTTTAATCAATTTTCGATCTTTTTTTATTAGTTTTACACATAACTATGTAAGATTGAATCCTCAGTTTACAAACTATACCAGGATAAACAAATTGTAAAAATTGCTAAGAACGAACCTTTTATTGGATCAAATATAATAAAGAATCATATTTCTGAAGAGCTTGGGAGAAGTAACTTCTAGGACTGTAAGAGGTAGATTACAAGAAGCTAAGCTATTTGGTAGAATACCTGCCAAAAAACTCTACTATCAAGGAGACGTGGCCGTCTCAATTTCGGGCGATTACATCAGCATTATGTAGAGCAAGACTAAAAAAAAGTGGCGAATCAAAGTTATGTTTATTTAAACGTGTGATGATATGAACTATGTGAGACTAGCAATGGTGATTAAATCCTAAGTATACAAGTCCTACAGTGAAGCACGGAGGTGGGTCGGTAATGGTCTGGGGCTGTTTTTCTGGTTATGGTGTTGATCCACTCCACAAAATAGAAGACAACGTGGGCAGGTTTCAATAGAAGGAAATTTTGGAGAACCAAATGTTGCCATATGCTGTCGAAATTATGCCTTTAGTGCACCTTTTGCAACAAGACAATGACCCCGAAGCACGCATCCAGGTTCGTCAATGAATGGTTCAGAAAAGAAAAAATTAGTCTTTTAGAATGGCCTTTTTAACCTATGATCTGAATCCACTTGAGGATCTGAGAAATTTTAGATCGGAAAATCGGAGGTAAAACATACCAGAATAATGAGTTGTTTAATGCTTTAAAAGAAGCATGGTCTACCATGGATCTGGTCATTATTACAAAACTAATAAGGTCAATGTTAAAGCGGAGTGAAGGTTTTATTAAAAATAATGGGTACTTTGTTAAAATATTAGAAATTGTTTAATATTGTTGATTTATATAAGAAAAAATATTGTTTTTCTCTAAATATTTCCCTAATTTTTCCCACTCAAAAAAGTCAGTGTAAATACCCACAAAAAATATATATAAAAATTTTTTTGTCGTGAATGTATTTTTATATAGGATGTGTTTATAATAAAACTATATTTAAATCTATACAACAAACTAAGCGCTGATTATATTATTATTTCGAAAGTTGCTCTGCGCTACTGTATATACTACTGTATATCAAGTTTCACTGAAATGTTTGTAAACAAAATTACCTTCGGTTCACAAACAAATCCTAATTTGTACATCCTATCATAAAGAAGCAGGTCTTCTTTAGCGCGTACGGTAGAAATTATCATTATTCTTTTTTCTCTTCCCTGGAAAGCCTCTGTTGTTCCAATCTCGACATCACCATGATATTCTGCAAGAGCTTCACGAATTTTATACATCTAAATATTGGGTATTATTAGTAACTCAGTGGCAATATATCAAAACTAAGAAAGTATGAAAGCCGTTTCAATATTAAAAAAAATCATTAAAACAAGAGCAGTTAATAATGACATACTAAAATACTAAATATTATGTTGTGAAGGCATTGCTCAGCCTAAACATTTCCAATTAATATATTCGATTATTACTTTAGAATGATACATGTTTATTTCTTTAAACCCAACATTTTTACTTATATAAACAAGTAAGACCTATTTTGGTGCTCAATGTATTACCTGACGAATGTATGGAGTTACTACTCCGATTTGAGCTGGGGTGACGTTCAATTCAGATTCCGGGAATCTTAAAGAAGTCAAAACTTTAACATATTCTTTTACCATATACGCTTCTTTCTGATTGTAATAGCTAAAAATTAACAAATAAACGTTGCTAAATTATTAATTTTTATTCAAATAAGTAGTGTGGAACTTTCTATAATACATATATTTGAAAAACATATATAAACTAAAATGGGATCAACTAGCCTTTACAACAGAAATAATCTCTCATTCACTGAACAGTGTCTCAACAAAAGATATTGTTTTTTTTATGAAACTTCACGTTTTCTAAAATGGTTTGGGGATATTTTTAGAATGTTGCAATGTTCATAGTGTACTATGAATAAATAATATAAATTGTTATTTCACTTCTCTAAATAACAGGAATGTTTCATCACGAGGGATGAGTTCTGAAAAAAAAATTACCTACTTCTTTTTTACCAAAGTAACATGAACTTCGCTCATAATGAAACCTTTCTTTTAGTGATCAAAGTGAAACTATTTATGTATAGTTATTATCAAATTACTTTGTACATAAACAAATTAAGTTGGTGTATGCTAATACAAATAATTCGTTACCAGAGAAGTTTAAAGTAATGATCAATTTACCCATTTTTTAAAACTAAATTTCAATAAAACCCCCGCTCTCTAGTTTACCACAAAATGAGTCGAGACCTAGCTTAGACTCTGTTCCTTTATCAACACAGTTGATTTTACTGGAAACTGTACCAACTTTATAAAATATTAAAAACATGTTCAATATCACTTTCTGACATGCAAAAACTAATTTGTTTATTTTTATAGCTATTTATTTTTAGTTGTTGGCTATGCACTATCTTAAAAAAAAAAGGAAAATTTTTGTTACTGGTAAGACCTTTAACGATTCTTTTTTACATTCTATTTGGCCAACAAAATGTGCATTTTTTGAGAGAGCTGGTTGCTTCCGACATGAAATGTTTTAATATATAAAATAGCGCGATCCATTTACTTGGTAAAATGTTTGCAGCAAAAAATAGATAACAAAATTTTGAACATGTTTATATTTAATTTGTTTTTAATATTTCACGACACGAATAAAACACTATGAATTGAAGATAAGATTATTCATGTATTTCCTTGAACCAAGAAGATATAATCTTTTATATATAAAAAGCAAATTACGTTAAAAAATGTAATTCCCTATATTGTCCAAGAGTAGAGCTTAAAAATATGTCTAAATACGTAGGATACTAATTTATACAAGAAAATCTTTTTTTTAAATGGATGTCAAATAAAGTAATGATATATTTTGTGAAATTACCTGGGTGATCTACCCTCCCTTTTTTCCGATGCCAAAACTGAGCAAAATTCTACAGGGGAACCGCTTTGGTTGTGGTGTCCTCCGTTTCTGATTAGTTTGTAAATATTAGTTTTAGCCACAGGATCACTTTGTGCACTAGCCGACACAGCCTAAATAATAAAAGAATAAAACAATAATTATGCAGCCTCTTTCTTATTGTAGTTTTAAATTAAATTGGACTAATACATAATAATATATTTTTTAAGATTATAGTAATTTCAATCAATGGAGTGCTTTATTCTACTATTGCATTAAATATTTGTTTCCATATTTAGAAACCTCAACATTCTTGATACTCTAGAAACGACGTCTATTCGTCTGATGGTTCAAATAGCACAATGAAGTTCATTCACTTAAATATTGTAATCCTTTTATTATAAATACTTCTATTGGCTATGTGTTTTACTTATTTACAGACCAGGATGTCAAGCTCCTTATGGTCCTCAAGTACATTCGAATTGAGGGACTAGATTGTTTTGATTATTTCGATTAATTACTCTCAAAGGTAACTTTCCGACCGAGAAATAATACAAAGTGCAAAACGGCCTACAAGAAGAATTGCTTTCGATTAGGTCACCACAGGGTACCCTCATGCGACCATGATTTTTGGGCCTTTACCCTTATTAGTCAGGCTGGTACCCAGGGAAATCTGAAACAACTAACAGATTGCTCGCTATGCAGTGTTGCTAGATACATGTTTAGTAGACTTGTGTTTCATAAAGCAAAAAATTTAAAAATGTTATATTTTTTAAGATATAATAATGTTAAAAAAGAGTCTTCGCCTTCTTTTTTGTTTTTGGTTGTTAGATGGAGAATATGTTAAAAAACTGACCAAATAATATTTTTTTTTTAAATTCTGACTATAAATGGAAATTTCTCTTAAAAAGCAGCAGTTTTGAACCGTTTGGTGGCAAGTGGGTGGTATACTAAAAAGCGGGAGTCTCCCGCCTAAAATGGGAGGTTTAGTAGTCCTAACAACAACATATTATTACTTACAAGTCTGGTTTTTTACAATAAACGATGCAAACTCGGCACGTAACATGAGCTCTAAAGCCTGGAATACAACGCAAGTCCCATATAGGTTTAACGTAAACCCTAACCAAGAAAAACGAAACCTAAAAAAAAAGTACACAATTGCGATACGGGTGATGATTTTGACGTTGAATTAAATATAACCGTTTATAACCAATATTTCAAGAAAAGTATCAAACAAAACACCGAAAAACACCTAAAGAAAAAAAATGTTTGAGATAAACGTTTGATGTAATTTGTATTGTGTATTGTAAAAGTTTAACTCTAAAGCTACACGTAAAGGTTTGCGTCAGGGAAGTTGTAATACGACAATACGGGGAAATACCGAAGATGTGTCGAATGTTTAAAGATGGGCTTTTATTGTGCTGATATCTAGGAACTGAAGAAGTGTCGGGTCATAGGCAATTATTAATCTTTAAAAACTGTATATACCAATAATTAAAAACATTTTTTATATTTTTAATGTGATTACAAATATTAATTGTCTTTCAAATAGCAGTCGATTTTAAACTGGTAGCAGTAGAGCAGTAGAAAAACGTACAAAGCAGTAAATCTGGCAACACTGTCGCTATGACAAAATCGAAAACAATGTCAGACTGGACACAATACTAAATGCTAAGTGTAACACTTAGCGCCCCCTATTGGGGCTTCGGGATTCATCGCATGATGGTGCCAATGCATACTTTGCCGAAATACCTATGGGCCTGCAGCCGGAAATTCACGGAGTAAAAGCCTGCCTGATGAGGATAAAGGCCCAGAACTCATGACCGCAGGACTCCGTGACATAACCGAAAGCCATTCTTCTTGTACGCCGTTTTCCATCTTCCAGAAATTATATATATTTGCTATTCTCCACTGCTGGAAATCGGCCTAACTCTCGCATACCTATGCTGTGTGTCTTAGATGCAATTTACTGGTGTATGAGACAGTTTATCGTCGAATCCGAACGAAGCTATTTGAGAGGTGATTCTAGCGTATTACTGATGGAGCGCGCAACCACCAACCCATCACAAGGCGAGCGCATTATATATTCTTAACAAAGTCTGCTTCAGCTCGCAGACCTTGAGCGCCGAACACCAAACACACAGCCATTGGCGCCACGCGCGCCTATATATATATATATATATATATATATATGTATATATATATGTATATATATATATATATATATATATATATATGTATATATATATATATATATATATATATATATATATATATATATATATATATATATATATATATATATATATATATATATATATGTATATAAATATATATATATATATATATATATATATATATATATATATATATATATATATATACATATATAATCTTCTTTTTTTGGTTAAACAGATTAAGATATGTCTAGATGCCACCCCAGTACTAACCTGCAGTTGATCTTCATAAAACATTTTATTGGGCAATTTTAATACTTCAGGATGCGACCTGAAATTTAATTTTAACATGGTGGTAAAATTGTTCCCAGAATCTTGCTGGTACAAGGGTAATTCCATCAACCTTTCCAACAATGAAATATCTGCAGACAAAAAAAATAGTGTAAACTACTACTACTAGACTACGAATAGGATATTTAAGCAGTCATAATTGAATACACATGAAACATTTTTATATTTTTTCAAATTTTGGCATGAATAAAGGTTTCAAGTACCTGTCATTTTTTCTAGATGGGTATCCTTCCGATTAAATGATAAATAAAAAAGTTACAAGCTACAAGTGAATAAATGGCCAAACTACTCGTTTAAACAATGGCGAACACGAAACTTCTAACGCAATTATCTCAAAAGTATCTTTTCGAACATAATGTTTTTTTCTTCTTTTTTAAGAAATAAATCTGACTCACAGCTTTTCTTTTTTCAATAATCATTTTCTCCAACGAATAAGAAAATATTTTTCAATAATATTTTACTTAGTACATCCTTCCAAAAAAAGTTTGATAAGTGTTACTTGAATTTTCTAGACAGTTTCTTATATCATTACCGATCTTCACATTAAAAACATTCCTCTGTCTTTAATACTATTATAAACATGTTGCCCTACTAAAGTTTTTTATAATTTTTATGTTTTTAATTAATAAATTTACACCCAGCATTACAGGGGAAAGTATTAATACAAAGCTAACAACCTGCCATAATATTACTATTATTAATTAAAAATTAGTTTTGTCAACATTTAGTGCAGTTTATTTGCTTTAAACCAATTAAAAAATGTTTTAAGCATTTCCTGAGCGATTTGAGTAACCCAGGGTTGCCAGATTTTGTAAATGAAAAAACTAGGCACATAAATCGGCGACCGGTGATATTGAAAATAATTCGCCTTTTTTTTGACACGTCTGTCAAAATCGCATTAAAATTTTGAAAATTCGATTTTGGTAGATGTGTGTCCAAAACAACAAATTTCTGAAAATGATGCTTAAAGTTGTCACTGTTTTAAGAGCAAACGTCAGAACGCGGCAAAAAACATGGTTATTTTTTTACTAAATATATATTTTAAGCAAAAATAAACAAACAAAAACTACCTATAACATTATAATTAATATTCCAGTATCGCTTTTTAAAAAAATTACAAATTCTTTGCAAGTTTTTTCATAATTAGTTTTTATCATCAGTTCCGCTTCTAACGTTTTTAAGCTTAGTCGATTCGTTTCCTTTCTTCAGGCTGCTGTCATCCAACTAAAAATTATTTCGGCCGATGCGTTTGAGTTAGAATATAAAAAAAATAAATTTACAAATATTTGCAAAAAAAATTAACTGCTGTTGGGTGTTGTATAAAAAAATGTGTCCCTTTTTACATCAATGTCTTTGGCGTTGTTTATATTTTTATTAAAAGTGCACAATAGGACAAACTACTCAAAAAAAGAGTCGTTGCGAGGAAGCATCATAAATAATCGTTTAAGTTAAGTTGTTTGTCACCATTTAAATCCACATAACTTTGTAAATTTATTGTCGTCATATTGGGACCTAAAAAAAAATTAATATTCAAAAAAAAAGAGACATGTTTTCTTTGAGTGATTATAAAAAGAAAAGAAATCTGCAAAAAAAGTCACTTACCACTTTTCTAGATAGATAATAATCCTCTTTAAAAAGGAGCTTGCTGCCACTTGAATTGAGTTTTTTCAAAATCATTTTCGGATTTAATTAAAGCATTTCTTGCAATTGACCCGTAAAATTCATACTCTAATTTATTTAATAAATTCATAATAGAATATACTTCTACAATAATCTATGGTTTTGTTTAATGTTGTTCTTATATTACTTAAAACTCCAAAAATTTATTAACAAAAAATCACAAACTTGTATGAACGCACAAAAGATAACCTACCCAAATAAGCCTCCGCAAACTCATCCTCAAAGGTTTTTAAAATTGCTGGGGGAGACTTCATGGACAAAAAGTAGGGTTTGACCGGCTTAAAAAATGGTTTAAAATTTTGCAGTGATAAATAACAATCTATAATTCGTATATTAGTCTTTTACGGGTTTCTGATGGTAAGAATTTTAGGTCTTACCGCAATAAAAAAAAATGGAAATATCGAAATACTTTATCTTCCGGCGAAACTATTTTTCTATTTCTTCGAAATGTGCAATCCGTTTTGCTACAAATTTCATGACATCTTGACGCCCTTCCTAGCAGTCCTGTAACCCCTGAATATAGACAACCCATGAATCTTTGAGAGTGAGATTATTTAAAAAGATTCATGGGTTATAGGTTTTGCTCTAAGAGGGGCATCAAGACGTTATGAAATTTGTATTATGTCAAGAGCTACTAATAATGCTTTAATAATTTTATGTAATAAAATAAAATTAAAATCAACAATATTTGGCATTTTTCTGATTTCTATTAAAAATTAACGTTTTTCTTAACTTTTACCTGATGCTGTGCGTCGAACGGTGAAATCCATTAGGCAGTTCCTCCTTGTTGCAACAAAGAAGGCGGAATAACAGATGTCATTATTTGACGCGGAAATATATAAATGGTATGGTTGCATAAATAAAGTTAAGCTTAAATAACAATGAATTACATTTAGTAAAACGTGAAATACTAATCTCTCTATCGCACACATCTTACCATATTTATGTGCCTTGCAAATCTCCGAATGAATAACTGGTCCCAACTGTTTGGGATCCCCAGCCAACACTAATTGTTTGTTTTCCATTAACAGCCCGAGGGCGCAACATGCTTCTGGCTCTCGGGCTTGCGCAGCTTCATCCAAAAATACGATATCCGGATGGTATTCCCTAAAAGTAAAAAAATAAATATAAAAATTATATTAGATAAACCAACCGGAAAAAAAAACGAGATGTTGTAAATTAATGGTACTAATTCTAAAGCAAATGAAAATTATAAATCTTATAAAAGAAGCAAAAAAATAATCTCTAACAATTTGGTTTTCAGAAAAATAAACACAACAGCTCTTTATAACTTAACTAATAATATATTATATAGATAACAAAATTCCATGTGTCTTGGATATTTGTTGATCTGTGATCAGATTGAAAATATTACAACTGTCAAAATATTTTTCATATGTGGTATCAGAATGTACAATTTTAGGAAATTTATTGTTATTTAAAAAATTGAATATGTTATTTAAAAAATTTAAAGTTATTAATTATTATGAAATATTAGGCTGGGGTGGAAATTACTTAAATCAATTAAATATTTATTCAGACATTCGGAAAAAAGCAACTCTGAAGATAGCTTGTTAATATCAATTTGAATACCAGACAGTTTTATTTTACAGGGTATTTTGTTTAACATTACAAATAGTGAAATATGTGAACCACCTCCATTTCTCTGGAAATAAACAGATCTAAATTTTTAGTATAGATACGAAATCAGCACTTAAATATGCCTTTGAGTATTACTTTTATCGCAGAATGGTATTATTGCTAAATACCAGAATTTTACAAAGACTTCTTCGCTTAACATCGAAACACCCCATATAAAAAAATTGACAAACCCTACATTAATAGTGTTTTAAGACATTTGTATAGTATCGTAAAAAAATCTGAAGTAAACACTTGTAAGAAATCCCTATTGTTTAAAACAACATTATGTGTAAAGATTCCCAAACTTACTCGGAGGTTTTTTAACTTTACAAAATGGCGATTGATATTCTAATAAACCTATTAATTTATGACCCAAAACAATAAATTACCCTGTATCAAATAAAGTTCTTCAATTAACTGCTGAAACTGAAAAACGTTTGGGCATATTTAAGTGCTGGTTCTGCACATATAAAAAAAATTAGATTTATATATATTTATACATATAATTAATTATCTGTAACGTTGAACAAAACACCCTATAAAATAAGGCATACAAATTGATTTTCAACTCTCTTGAAGTTAAAAGAATTGCCCTACATTATATTGAAATTTAACAAAAAAAAAGAAATAACTCACTTCATTTGAACAGCGGTGTACTTATCAATTATGTATATATGATCACTACTGCCACATAAATAAAATAATTATTGATTGCGTCTATATTTCTTTAATAAGTAGTAATGTTTTTTAGTATATGGAAATAGTTAGTAAAAGAGCTAACACACATCTTATGGATTTTTGGTGAATCGTAAAAAAATTTCATGAAATTTCAGTATGTTTACAGATCACGACCTGAGTAAAAGTTTTCATGGACAGAACTCAACTCTATGATTAGTTTGAAAGATATCCAGAAAACAAACCGTAGATTTATGTTCATATAAAACTTGTTTCTCATTTTGGGAAGTACTATGTATTTTATATGGAATTTGGGTAAAGTCTTTTAATAAGGAGGTCGAAATTTGTAACATTCAAATTAAATGAAAATGGCAGTTCACCAAAAATCCAATAAGATGTGTGCGGGTCCTTTATATATTCATAAATTAAAAAAAATAAGTATATGATGAAAAACATACAAGAATTTTAATTTACCACAAGCCATTAATTTTCATGGAAGTATTTGGTTTATTTCCATTTTTCTACATATTTGCATAATGCTCGTATGTACATATAAATAAAATTATTGTATTATTATTAGTAAAATTATTTTTCCCATTTTAATGTTTGAATCTAACCTTGTATACTTTCCAGCAAACACTAACGTGGTTACTATGATCCTGTATTTTTTAAAAATTTCCTTTGATATAGGTAAAACTATACTTTCTCCTTCTTCGTCCCTGGTAAGGTTGCAATATTTTAATATACCTTCATGTACAGATGCTCTAAAAATTAAATTGATATTAGTGATCAACGTAGACATAACAAGAGGAAGGCGGAGTTGTTTTGATGTAAACACAATCACACATTGTCAAAATTATTACTTGTTTGGTCTATTGTATTATCCTAATTTGGTAATTTCAAAACGGTGTTGTCAACTATTCTACAGAGAACAAAAAAAATTATATTTGCTAATATTAAAATTAAATCTTAAGGTGGTTCTAATACTGTAATAATAACCTCTGTAATATTTCATCGACTATATATAATTATTATCAAAAAATAGTTATGGTGAGATAAAATATCTTTTCTAAAAAATAGTAAAAGTAAGGATTGTTATGAGCTTAGCACTAAAATGATTAAAATAAAGAATATAATATCTAACCATTGACCTCTCTCTCATAAACAATTGTATTTGAGAGAACATTTTTCCAATGGCTTTGAAGGTAACTAAGGTCATACCCATTTATAAAAATAAAGGCACGGTTGATGATCCATCAAACTATCGTGAAGCGTCCTACTACCAATGTTTTCAAAAATTCTTGAATACCTTTTAAAGGATCAAATATATTCATATTTTGAGATTCACATGCTGTTTATACAGAGGCAGTTTGGATTTAGAAACAATAAATCAACAACCATGGCTATAAATAGCCTAACTGGATGTGTTTCATAGGGAATGAAAAAGGGAATGGATACCTATGTCTCTTTCTTTGATCTGCTGAAGGCATTTGATATACTTTTATAAAAAATAGTATTTTATAACTTTTATTATGATATGCCTTTTTAAAGTCTATTTATTGGGATGGAAACTATATCTATTATTTAACAAAAATACTTCCAGTGTACAGGTTGTACAACGTGGTTGCCCCAGAGATCAGTTTTGGGTCAGTCATTATTTCTGATATATATCAACGATTTACCGAAATATGCCAAAGATTCAAAAGTTAATTTTGTTTGTTCATGACACAACCAGCTAACAACGGTATCACCTTTCACAACCAATTCAAAATATTCTCTCTTTTGCTCATTTGGGAATCCGAGATTGGTTTTTAGCTAATAGGCCTAGTAAAGAGAAACACTAGCCAAAATTTAGCACTCAACAACCCTGTCAAATTTCTTGAAAAGCACCTTGACTCTGGTTTGATTTGGGTCAATCATGCTGAGAAACTTGCCTCAAAAACTGTCAAAAATTACATATCTCATTAGAAGATTATCTGAGAGTGGCTCAAGAGAAAGTCTGATTTCAGCATATCATGGCTATTTCTCCGCCATCATGTCATATGCAATATTGAACTGGGGTCACTCAGCACATGCAAAAAGAATATTTGGGTTCCAGAGAAGATGTGTACGTATAATAGCTGGTCTGCGTTTCGGTGATTGCTGCCGCCATTGCTTTGCAGAACTATACATACTTAACTTGCCGTGTGTTTTTGTGCTTCACTGTCTGACATACATCAAACAGAATGAAACAAACTTCACAACAACACTTCCACCTGTAGCAATGCTAATGTTGTACCTGGTTTCCACAGATTCGAGAGAACTCGAGGTGTTGACTACTATGGTGTACAATTTTATTTTATAATGTAGTTGCACATCAACCAACTTAAAGAAAAAATGCTTTGTAGAAGGGTTAAAGATTATTTGAAAAACAAATCATTTTACGCTTTTTGAGGAGTATCTCCATAATAACTTTGATGACCTTGTTTAGTTCTAGAAATTTAAAAACTGTTTTTGCTATTTTGTTGTACTAATTTTATTTAATTTATCGGTACTATGTGGTAGTAAATGTTCATTTTGAGATCATCTTTATATTGTACTTTCTTTATTATAGTTAGCCTTAGGATAATTACGCATTTAAAAATCTAAAAATATGCAGGCAAATATGCTCCGAAACAAGGGAAAATATGCACTTAAAAATGCATTTATTATCGGATCAAAAAACAGAAATAAAGCAAAAGTATAGCAATTAAAATATTATATTATTTACACTCAGAAAATTTTTCCCAGTTCAACATCACAAGATATATTGGAACATATTCAAACAAATTCAAATCACTGTTTATTAAAAATTGTTTATTATCTGGATTCAATGTCTCTTTAATGTCGAAAACTGCACTAATATTTTTCAAATTTTTGTAACCAATATTTTTTTGTAAAACCGTAGCTAATTTTTGGGAAATTACTTTATTTTTAGTGTTAGTTATAGTTTCACTCACTTTTCCTATCATTTCTACGCTTTTTGACAAAGCCCTTTCATCTCCAATTTTTTTATAGTATCAGAGAAGCAAGAAAAATTGTTTTTACTGTAAATTAAATCCTCACGTACATCTTCTTTGCGCAAAACGTTTTGTTTCCTGCAGTTTCCCTAAATTTGTGATTTCGTAAACCCAAATCTGATATCGCGATTTTTAAACGTAAATATTTCAAAAACTACTGAACCAATCATAGACATATACATTTTTGAGACGAGAAAAATATTCTCTATCGAAATATAATGTAATATATAGGGTGTTCCAATTAAAAAATACCAAGTTTATGTCTTTTTAGTAGCTTTGCGATGTTCATTTGTTTCAATAAAAATTATTTCCTGGCGGTTTAGGACAATCCCTACAACTTTTGTATTTACAATTTTTTTAATAATAAAGGCATGAAGATAAAGTCCAAATATGGTGAAACATGTACATGTTTATTTACTTTAATCATTGCATTGCACAATTTTATGAAAGAAACCACACAATGAAACATTCGAGCAGTATTATTTTAGTACTACATAACAATCTATAGAGGAAATAAACGAAGATGAGTACTGGAATTGTGACAAGTCGTTAGGAAAATAGAAAGGAAATTTCGTGATGAACATACCCAAAATCACAGTTCAGTTGACACTATTTTCTAGAAGGGAATTTTACTAGAAACCTAAAAATAACAGGATTAATTGAAAATTTTAAAAAATCCGTGTCGTGTTTCAGCAAGGTGGAACACCTACATGCTCCAAATTGCATATGCGGCTTTTTCTCGACCAAATATTTACTGGTCATGGATCGGAAGAAGAGGGTCTATTCAGTGACCCGCATGATCATTGGATTTGTCCCTACAGGATTACTTTTTATAGGGATAAAACTAAAATTTATACTAGTAATCAATCGAAGATTCACTAGAGGTGTTACTACATATTGCCAATGAGTACCACCGAATAATTTCAGAACCTCTTTATAATATTGTGGTGTTCAAAAGTGGTGGTCAATTTGAACACTTAATAAATTAATGCCTCCAGTGAGGTTAGCATTGTTTTACTACTATTAATATATGATTTCTCCATTACTAATAACGCAAATTTAAACAACTAGATAATTCGATATTTAAATGACTTCTTTTTATTGCTAACTACAAATTTAGAAATTTTAGAATTAGAATGTGAGTTATAATCATAGACCTAGTATTAACTTAGTCTTAAAGATATAGCTTCAAAACACTTATCAACTTACGTATCGCAAGTTTCAGACATAATTCTCTTGAGCTCATCCTCTTTACAAAAAGCAGCTAATTTTTCAGTTAACATATTACAGGCTGCGTTTGCGGGGGCACATACCAGAATTTTGGGTTTCTTAGGCTGATTTTTCAGGTGTAAAATAGCTTCCACAATAGTGACAGTTTTACCTAAAAATTTCATTAGAATTTACTAAAAGTTTTTTAGAAAAAATAGTTACATATATAGTGATTTTATTTATTTTTATTTTTTTAATAATGTTTGTATAAATCTTTAATATATTGAGTCTTCACAAATGTTTGATTAATCATATAGATGATAACGAGATTTCTGATTATTTTCACATAATTTTATATAATAAATCTAAAATTTATCTGTGTAGTATTCTAACGTATTAGTAATATGGCTATAAACAAAATAACTGTAAAAAACGACAGAAATGTATTTCTGACTTAAACATATCGCATCTTACCAGTTCCAGGTGGACCATATACTATGTAAGGGGCTCCTTTGGAAGTGTTATTTAGTATTTTACAGACCGCTGTCATTTGTTCTTTATTATTATATATTTGTTTATTAAATAACCTGCAATAGGAAAGCAATTAGTTTAAAACTTCCCATAGAGATGACAGATAACTCAAAGGTTCTAGATTTTGTTTCATCATTTATCCTTCCCTTGTCATAGTAGAGGAAAATACATAGTTTTGACTTAGTTACCTTTATAATAGTTTGAAGGTTGTACAGGGTGTACCAGAATAGGAAGTTAATCTTAGCTGCAAAGCGAGCAAGCAAAAATAATGAAATAGTTAATATCCACCCACATTTCATAAATGTAGATCAAACAATACCAAAATTTGAATAAATGTTTTCTACTTCCGAGGTTTAAGACCAACTATCTCAGCAGGAAAGCAATTTAAAATAATTGGTTTATATTAAATTAGCATAATTTTTGCTTATTCTCTTTATATATAAAAGAGCGCCTACCTTTTCTGTCACACCCTCCATGTGAGACTAAAAATAAGAGGAACTTACTCATTTTCTGCTAACGAGATTGGTTCCAAAACATTTGTAGATAATAATCGTTCACTAGGAAACAATTGATTAACAAATCCGTTTGCGACCACCTGTTCAATACCTTGATGCATTCTTTCATAATGAATTCTACCCAGCACAAAACGGACATCAATTTCAATCTCTGGTTTAGAATCTACCATATTAATAATGCTAAAAAGAAACAAGTATGAATTTTAATACGCTTTAACGTATAGCAAAACGTACATATTCTCATCTCAGCATGCAAAATCATAAATATTGCTTATTCAAATTACCTCCAATATTTTGTTCCATATATTTAGTTTTAAAAAAATTTTGAACATACTCCTTACATTTTAGTAGTCAAAGTCTACCCAATTTTATACTTTATAACGTCTGAAAATTCACTCAAAATTGTCTTTGCATTTTAATAAGTGTAAGAACCTTTTAATTGTAAAAAAAGTCCTAAATTTTTTGATAATTATAATATTATAGAGCCCTGAAGAAGAAATGAATTATTTGGAAATCTTGGCTTACTAGAAAATAAATGTAATATATACTTTTTGGCTGAACCCCCGTTATATATATATATATATATATATATATATATATATATATATATACGTATATATATATATATATATATATATATATATATATATATATATATATATATATATATATATATATATATATATATATATATATATATATATATATATATATATATATATATATATATATATATATATATATATATATATATATATATATATATATATATATATATATATATATATATATATATATATATATATATATATATATATATATATATATATATATATATATATATATATATATATATATATATATATATATATATATATATATATATATATATATATATATATATATATATATATATATATATATATATATATATATATATATATATATATATATATATATATATATATATATATATATATATATATATATATATATATATATATATATATATAAATGTATATATATATATATATATATATATATATATATATATATATATATATACATATGTATAAATATATACATATACATATATATATATATATATATATATATATATATATATATATATATATATATATATATATATATATATATATATATATATATATATATATATATATATATATATATATATATATATATATATATATATATATATATATATATATATATATATATATATATATATATATATATATATATAGTGCTTCCAGAAACCAGACTGAACTTGCAGCAGTTCAATATATTGTTTGCCGCACGGCTATGGGGCTATGAAAATAATGCCAGTAACTATAGAAATGCTAAATTACTAATTGGTGATTGGCTAAAACTCTTCATATCTATGGAAACGGCCTGTTTTTGACAATCCTCCCCCTTTCTTCACAGCCCAAGATCCGTTTGGAGTACTTTAAATAAAAGCCGGTGCTCTAAAGCACTGGGCAGCTGACTTACGTTTTATCGAGTCCTTCTATACTAACAGATTTGTCGCCAACGTTTTGAATGATTCCTTGATATGCGGTGTGATCGCTGTGAACTTTCATTTCAATGAAGTCGCCTTTAATTACTGATGGTCTTTTTTCTGCCAAACCTGGTACTTTAAGCTCAAGGATGTTTCCACCTATGTGTTTTAGGTTAACCTAAAAATATTGTTTTTAAATGTATTAAAATTAAAAAAGGTAACATTTTACAATACTAAGTAATATATATGATATACATCCAAAGGGTGGTTTCTAAAAATAAAGAAATTGCTCTCTATAAATATGCCTAATTAAGTTCATTACTGAGATACACAAAATATAGCTTAAAATGTTTTTGTGTTTTTTATTATATTTCAAAAGCTATTGCAACGAATAATTTGATCACTAGCTATTGTAAAGAAGTAAAAGTAGGCTGAATTTTAGCTATAAATTAATAATACATAAGCGTTTAAAAAAAAAACGACAAATGTTTAGTCTAAAATATGTTTTAATATACCGGGTGACTACACTAAAACAAAAACGGTCTAAATCTTCTTGATGTAAAATAACTTTTGCTTTTTTGAATATTCAGATCCATTTATTTTTAAAAACAAAATAATATAAGTATCTTTTGAGTAGTATAAAAGAGGAAAACATTAAAACGAATTTTTAAACAACTTACTAAACGTTTTTTAAAAGAACACCCGAATATCATAGTCGGAAGAGCAGATAAAGGAAGTTCTACCGTTATTATGGAGAGAAGTGAAGATGACAGAAAGATGTTAGAAATGCTCAGCCACACTAATATCTACCAAATATCAACTAGATACCCAATAAAAAAGTATCAAGAAAATACCAGCCCTTTTGTGATCTTTCTAAGAGAAATTGTTTAACAGAAATTGAAGAGAGAAACATGAAGATTCATAACTCCACTCCAAATAGAATATATGGTTTAAGGGAGACATATAAGCAAGACTTTAGGCTAAGATTCACCATAAGTTGCATCAATACATCTTGCTATAATCTCTCCAGCTTCCTACCTTCTGTTTTTAGTTCAATAACGCCAGTATACAAAAACATAATAAACCCTCTTACTACCAGTTACTATCACATGACGTGGTTTCTTTGCTCGCAAACATTCCAAAAGAATTAATCTTTAAAAATATGGCAGAATACTATTTTGAATCCAGTTATTTAACTTCTAAAGACTTTTTTACATCCAACTTGACGGAAGTGGTATGGGAAATGCATTGAGCCCTACACTGGCTAATATTTTGATGAACGATTTGGTGACAACTGTTTTAGACAAATTTTTTTATCTGTATGTCGATAATTCGATAACAGCTATACTAACAAAACATCATAACACTATTCTTTAAATTTTTAAAAGTTATCACTCAAAAATACAAATGACAATTGAGAAAGTTGACAAAAAAATATCATTTCTAGACACTGAAGTGGTAAGTAGTGATAGAGATGCGGCAAATTGGGACTATCAGTGGGTTGCCCCATAGAATTAAAAATCTCGGTCACCCTAATTTTTATGGTAAAACTATTAAAAAGATCAAGAATATTTTGAAAGCAAATAACTGGCAGATTGGATTTCCAAATCTGTATTAATTCCTTAATAAAATTAAAACTGTTGTATAGTCTGACACACGATAAATGTTCATGAAGTAGCCGGGCTCATAACGATCAGGTATATTTTACCCCCCATAAAGCAATTAAGGTCTGGTTTATTAGCGTTTCTTAGTACAGGTCGGTATTTTATTTTTATTATTAAATCATTTGAACGGTCGCATTAGCGGTGTTCAGTGGTGTTATTTATTTTTAGAGCAATAATCTTTTTGAGGTGTAATTGGTAATTTTTAAAATGTTTAAACCGCGGTTTGAAAACTGTGAATCTGACGACGGAATTGAAGAGTTCAACGAGCAAAAAACAAAATGTCATTTACCGATGTCCTGCAAGAGAATTGTTTTACGAGTATATCAAGGCAAAATGTATATATATATATATATATATATATATATATATATATATATATATATATATATATTTTGTTTCTTAGATGTATCTAATAAAACAATCACTCTAATTCATCCGGCCAATCACATTAAATAGGTAGTTTTAAAAATTTCTGAATCTCCAATAAAGTATTATTATTTTTTTCTGCAGTTTGAAGCGGTAAAAAGGTTCTATCGATAAACTACTTAAATACGACTTTTACGATGTAATAATATCAATAAGGGACAACTTTTTTTTCTAAAAATGTAAAAAAACTTAATTTCAAAAATTAAATTATTACAAATAATACCCATTCTTATATTTTATTAGTAATATTTATGTAATATAAATGCTCAAAATATCTGAAGGAACATTCCTCGAAACATTCACTAAAAATAGGAAAAATAAAAATATTAACAGATCGCTGCTCCATACAATT
Source organism: Kuschelorhynchus macadamiae (assembly GCA_030620095.1). Taxonomy (NCBI): domain Eukaryota; kingdom Metazoa; phylum Arthropoda; class Insecta; order Coleoptera; family Curculionidae; genus Kuschelorhynchus; species Kuschelorhynchus macadamiae. Next base: position 24,615 of record JAUTXW010000263.1, on the reverse strand, counting down.
CAGTTTTGGAATGTACTACAAAATATACCTAACCCAATTAAATTAAATACTTGGAAGTCATCTGTTTTGATTATTTTAAAAATATTTTTTTTATATCTGTTTTCTTCAATTGTATTTATACGGTGACGTCTTTTGCGACTACTTACAGTGCCTTTGACTATAGCACATCCGCCAATAATAACTCACATATTAATGCAAAGCTTTAAACCGCATTCACTAATATTTATCTGCAGTAAAATCAAGAAACGTTCAGTAACCTTCAAATATTTATCTGCAGGACTTCGAAAAGCGTCAGAGAGCTATCATTACGAGGACAGTGGAGCTAACCGGCATTCCAAGGTCTACCTTGCGTCGATTCTTTGACCAAGACCATTCACTGGAGAGGAAGAACAGATCTGACAAAAGCACAATGAAAGTGTTTGGGAATGGTGATGCGGAATTAATTCGCAGGAAAGTGTATGAGATGTATGAGCTTAAGCAGATTCTGTCACTTGATTCTTTGCAAGAAAAGTTATTAGCAAATGGTCAATTAACTGCTAGTCGAGAATCGTTGCGACGGTTCCTGCAAAAAATTGGATTTCAATTTAAAAAAATTGACCAGCGGATTTGTATTAGAGAGATCCAATGGCTAGTGGAATGGAGACAAAAATATTTAATCCAACTTCATCAGTTCCGCGCAGAAAACCGGAATATATACTATGTAGATGAGACTTGGTTCGATACCCATGACATTACAATTAAAGGTTGGCAGGATTCTTCCCCAAAGTACATTTTAGATGTACCTGCTCCTCGAGGAAAGGGAATATCCATCTTACACTATGGCTCGAGGGATGGCTGGGTGCCGAATGCTTTTCTACATTCAGCAAAAAACATTAAGGACTGCTCGTTAGACTACCATCAGGACATGACAAGTGAGCTTTTTGAAAATTGGATGAAAAATTTTCTTCTTCCGAATACCCCGGCAGGCAGTGTAGTCCTTTATAATAATGCTAGTTATCACAGCACCTTAGCTGAAAAAGTACCAACTATAAGCAGCAAAAAAGAGGTGCTGCAAGAGTTCCTTAGCCAACATGACCTCTATTTTAAAGAAAATGCGACTTATTACTTTTTCACATATCAATAATTTATGTCAAAGTCAGCAATACGCAATACATTTTTGTACGTACATATATAAACATTGTTTCAATCTTCCCACTGCCACCCTGGACCGGAATGACTTATTAGCCAAAACAGATGCACAAGCAAGCACAAAGTATAAATATGAAAGGGGGGGGGCTGTGTGCACGTAGAGGTAAATAAACTGTGAAAATCTTTTATTTTCGTGCAAATCATGATGATTTGATTTGCACGAAATACAAATAAAAGATTTTCACAATTTACAAAGTATAAAGTTATTGCTTAGTCATGACCATTTATCGTGTGTCGGACTATAACAACACAAAATAACAAACCAGATATTAAATATGATAAATTTGCTTTCATCAGTGGCTTGTTACAAACAATAAATTAATATTTTAATCAAAGAATTTCCAAATTAGCCTTTTATAATACAAAATTCTCTACAACCAATTTCTAAAATTAGAGACAGAATATTTGAGCAATAGAATATATCAATGATTGTCGCAATCATAACTATATCAAGAAGGATAAAACTGCTTTGTTAACTCATGCCACTGCTTCTTATCTTAAACATACAGTTCTAAGTTTTGAATAATTAATTTAACTCTATTAAAAACTGCACATTTAGAAGCATCTATAAATTCGATAAACTCTATCATTTCACACAAGTCAAGACAATGACATATATTACACTCGTCGTGAGGTGTCGCCGATTTACTGTCGAGTCGACACATTAGTCCCATACCGAAGAGCGGCACAGATGTCGCGTCGCCGAATTGACTCCTGTCTCGACGGTCGAGTCGCCAGAAACCGCTGTTATTAGCATGCAATATTATAAGGTAATGATATTTTAAGACACAAAATTTACGTTCTGCACCAGAAAAAGAAGTTGGTAAGAGAAATACAGGATCACCAAAGGCTTAATTTTGGAGATTAACCATTACATGGCCATACAGTAAATTATTTTCTATTTATATTTACCCTGCTCCTAATGTATGGTTTAATATACTTATACCATTGGCTTTGAATAGGCTTATACTAACAAAGGTTTATTCTAAATGTAACACTTAACTCACGATCTAGAAAGTAGATCGCAAACAGTCTTCATCGAAACATTCATGATATAAAGTAAAATTTAAATACAATAAATTATACTTACATTTTCCATGTTATAACAGCTTAAACCAAGCATGCAACACGTTTCCTCTAGCCACAACAAAATGTGCAAGAAATCTTTATAATTTTTAAGTGTAACAACACCTGGTTCTAGTTTTTGCCTAAGAAAAAAAAGAACAGTTGACTACCAAAACAAATTACTGTACTCTGTTCGACGTGTCGTCAGTTTATTAATGAACACTGAAACACCTAATGATATAAACGTTGGCTGGATTTTATAAAATTATATAAAATAAATGTTTAATAAAAATTTATCAAGCTATTCAATACCTTACAACTTTACTACTACTACCTTCGTTATATCTCGTTCTATTTAAAAAATTCCAATATTCAAAAAATAAATTGTATTTACATTTATTACAATACAACTCCCAACAGATATCCAGATTTCAGCTGTATAAATCATTATAATCAATTTAAAATACTTAAATAATAACTATACTTACAATATTTCCGGCAAGGCCCCATCTCCAAAATCTTTTTTCAGACCATGCACAAAGGTTTTAAAATATTTTTTTGGGATTGGAAATTCATCTCGGCCCCTCGGTCCACTAAAATTGTAAAAAAAAACATTTTGGTGAATGTGAATTGAAATTTGCATAGAATCTACGAAAATGCTCAGTAGCAATGTCTTATATAGTTGGTAACTATAATGTTGACTTACGGTTTTCTCGCTGGGATTACTGGAACCTTTTCCCATTTGTTATGAGTAAAAGGACTTTTTTCATTTTTTAATTCAACATTAGTATCAATTTTCTCATGGATAGCAACAACCTATTGGAAAAATGAATTAATGAAATTAAAAAAGGTATTAATGCTATATATATATATATATATATATATATATATATATATATATATATATATATCTTTTTAATTATATATTTTTTCCTTAATGTTTCTTGGTTTAAGGTCATAAAATTAATAAAATTTAGTACATATTTTTTAAAAAAATATATTTCAAATTTATGTTACATTTCGACCATAGTTTTGGTCTTTTTCAAACCAAAAAGTTTTTTTGGCACATTTTTATATAATATATATATATACAGGGTGATCCACTAAGGGTGGCGAGCGGCTGTATCTCCAAAACCATACAACTTTGGAATAAAAAATGTATTAACAAATATGACTATAAGAATTCACTAGAAAATATTTTTAAGTTCCTAACTGTACCGCTAGGGGGCGCATGCGCTATGCTATTATACAAAATCTTTATTTTCTACAAATATCTTCAAGGCAATGTAGGTCAGAAATTACTTTTTTATTATCTCTACACAATCTCCTATAAATGTTGTATTAAGTATTTTTTTCTAGTTACTATGGTAACGGCGTGTGCAAGCGTAACAATTGAAAATACTGAAAGAGCTATAACTTCGGTTCGTGTGAACCAAATTTAATAAACTATGGCTTGTTTTACAGGCATTTTTATCATCATTAAATAACGTTATAAATGATCTTAAAATTAGTTCGGTCGTTTGCTAAAGGAGGGCGCTTTCTTGGAAAAAAATGTTGGAGCTCCGATTTCTCTAAAAAAGTTAAAGACATCGTTTATAAAATTCGACCGACTAGTAGACTGATCGAGAAGACATGATCATTCGAATTAGAAATACGCTTAATAGTTTACCTCAAGGTGAAATAGAAGCAACCGTATTTTCAACTAGAAGACGTCTAAATCTTTGCATTTGAAACAACGGAAAACAATTTGAACATTGATAAATAATGTTAGTATTGCTAGAATTTTTTTAATTAGGCACACTAATATAATTGTAATAATTAATATATAATAATATAATTGTATATATCGAAAAAGGGAAAAACCAATATGAAATTACATTCTCTGACTATTTTTGCGATAATACCTAAACGATAAGAGAAAACGATCTTAGGTTTTTTAGTTTCAAAATTAATATGCTATAAAACCGCTGGTAAAATGGATGAATGCCTGCATTTAATTTAATTTAAAATTCGAAGTTAGAACATTTTTTCCAACAAAGCGCTCTCTTTTATCAAACGGACGAACTACTTTCAAGATCATTTATAATGATATTTAATAATAATGTAGGAGGATAAGATAAGGTAGGATAAAAATGTCTTTAAAACAGATATCTCAAAAAATTCCGTTTTTTTAAATGTCATCCCGTTATAAAAAAACAAAAATACTAAAAAACAGAAATGCCGTAAACGATAAAAAAGACATCAACAATCTAAACAATATATATATATATATATATATATATATATATATATATATATATATATATATATATATATCATTGGAACAGTAATCTCCTACATTTCGTTGTATATGTATGTTACTTGACTTAGTGAACGGTTTCAATAATTTTAAAATTGCTGTAATATTGTCTAACGTGGTGGTCAAAATATGTATATTTCTGTGTATCTAATTAAATGACAAGATTTACGTTCTAGGGTAAGTCTTCTATTTTGACCATATCTTCATATATTATAAAAAAATGTACCAAAAAAACTTTTAGGTTTGAAAAAAACCAAAATTATGTTTGAAACGTCACATAAATTTGCAATATATCTAAAAAAATATATAAACTAAATTATGTTAATGTAATGACCTTAAGCCAAGAAACATAAAGGACAAAAATATATATTATATATATAACATTGTCAGGGAGGTGCGCGAGTGGGAGTATGTATACTTGATGGTTGTGCGGAAACTACCCAAATGAGTTATCCAACGTAAACGTCTATGTGCGTTCAGCTAGAGGCTCGGCTAGGGGTAAATAAATACGACAGAATACGTCTGAGATAAGCGCAGATTATTTCTGAAGGTTCCTACCGCACATACAGGGTGATATAACAGTTCGTTAGTCCAATAGCTCGGATATTGTAGGAATTAGAAAAAAATTATACGAAAGTTGTAGGGACTGCTAAGAGCTACAACCTAAAATTATTTTCGATAATACAGGGTTAACGATAGGTTTGCCACAAACCAAACTTACATTTTTTTAAATGACACACCCTGTATATTTTTTATTTTCAGATTCCTCCCTTTTTGACCATTCACCCAATATAGTGTTTATGAGGTCTATACAGAGTCGTTCAAGATTTATGGCTACTTTTCGAAAATATTAGAGGTGGACATCTCAATTTATTACAGCAAAATATTACAAAGTGTTCTTCTTTCAACATCTTTTTTTTATTTATTCATACCAGCATAGATGGGTCGAAAAAGTTTAAAACTTCAAAAAATAAAAATTAACATTAATAAAACAAGGTATAATCCAAACAATTTCACAAATACAAATGATAGTATTACAATGATCTAGTAATAAAAACTGGTGGTTATTACGAAATGATAACGATAAGAATATATTACGAAAAGTATCCTGATATTTAACGCACTATTGGACCACACTGTATATTGCCCAGGCATCGATCTTCTAGGATTAGTCTTATATCAGTTGTGTTGTACAGAGTGCATAATGAAAGTTCATAATTTGTCAAAGTGTTTGTTATAAAGTGAGCCCAGAACAATACTATTCATACATTATAGACTCGAATAGCAAAAATTTTCGAAAAATATAAGTTGAGAAATAAGAAGAAAGAAAAGACGTTTATTATGCGATTATTATATAAAGTATACAATACAATTAAATAAAGGGTGACATTCGATGGGCGTTCTTCCATACCACCTACTGAAAAAAATAATAAAAATATGATTGACAAAAAATACAATATATAATTGACAAAAAAAAATTAAAAAGCATTGATGACTAACCAACCCAACTCTGTTGTAACATTTCTTAACGTAGCAATTTCTTGTATTTTCTTTTGAAAAAAGCACATGAGTTATCAATAATTATGTTAAAAACATCTGAGTTAAGTAGTCTACTGCCTGAAAGGCAAACGAACTCCTAAACTTAGCTGTGTGCATTTTGAGGTATATTAAATCTAACTATATTTCTAAGATTCAGTTGATGTAGGCCCTGCCTGGCAATTATATGATTCCAGAGATATTCTGGGCACCTAGACTTAAATATTTTAGAAACGAAACCACCAAAATGAAGTGTACGATATTTATATTTTAGAATGTTATTTCGAACATATGTTGGGGTTATATGATCGAATTTGTTTACACAATACACAAAGCGAATGCACGTATTTTGGGTTAATTGAATTTTTCTTTGAAATTCATGGCTTAAATAATAATTAAAATAAACAACGCTGCAGTAATCCAGAAGGGGATAAATCAGTGATTCAATCAACATTCATTTGGTTTTTTCTGGCAAAATGTATTTGAAGGGATATAAACTTTTTAGTTTAATATACACTGAGGTAAGTGTTTTCTTTGTATGTAGGTCAAAATTTAAATTTACATCGAAAGTTATCCCCAGATTCCTCACAGACTCAACAGATGGTAACAAAGACCCATTAATATGTAAATCCGAAAAGTTATAATGATAAAATTTATTTCTGACTGTAGCGGACCCCAATATTAAATAGTTGGTTTTCTTCGCATTCGCATAGCCCAGCTGAACTTCTCAGGGGCAAAACCAGCTAAAAGCTGGGTATCATCAGCATAGAGTTGGACTGCACAAGACTTAACCTGTTTAGGCAGGTTCGACATGTACATATTAAACAAAAGGGGACCCAGGACACTTCCCTGAGGTACACCTAAGTCTGTCATCACGGCCCCAGATCTTGCACCATCCAACTCTACCAGCTGCACTCGGTAATTAGAAAACCACAAACACACTTGTTCAGAGAAACCAAAAAATGATAATTTAGCAATTAGCATTTGGTGATTAATTAGGTCAAATGCCTTGCTATAATCAAGTAAGACCAAGCAAGATACTCTACCATCATCTATGTTTCTTGCGATATTGGTGGAACGTTAGTAAGGGCTGACGCTGTATCATGACCCTTCCGAAAATCAGACTGAACTCCAGGAAGAATATTCTTGCCATACAAATACTCCTTAATCATATCGCAAACGAGTAACTTTAACATTTTAGCAAAAATTGGTAGGAGAGAAATTGGTCTCAATTCAGATAAGGTTTCGATCTTAGGGTTCTTAGGTAGAGGCTAAAATAATGGAGGTTTTCCGCAAGGTTGGAAAATTGCCAGTCTGCAGACGCAAATTAAACAAGTTGGTGACTATCGGAATGATATGATCAGTACTAAATAATATCATATTGTAGCTCAAACTATCAATGCCCATACTTTTAGACTTTATCCTACTAAAAGCCTAATATACATCATTTTCAGATACATTTTTAAAGTCAAAACTATTTCCGAATTTAATCTCGAGCTCCTCAGAGAACTAATGAGTAAATCATTCACCGGGTGTACTGTCTGGCTTATGCTAGCAGTGATCACTTATAGAGTTTACCCCTTTTAAATGGTTAGGAATTCCATACCCAGCCTTAGAGTGAATATTCCATAAATTAATTTTAGACCACAATTTTTCAGAATTGTTATCAGATTTATGCAACTCGAAAGCCATATAGGCCTTTTTTCACTCCGGATTGCAAAAGACAGGTAATTAATAATAAGTTGTATTTTTCGACGTTTTAGAGTGCCTAGATGACGAAAAACGTAGTTAAAAAAATATGATATCTGTTCGGATGTGTGTGTATGTAAACACAATTTTGGCAAACGATAACTTAAGAACGGTAAAATCGATTCGCTTCAAATTTGGATAAAAAATAATCTAGATTAGCGGGGATTAGATCTAAGGTGTCATGAGCATAGATCTTCGATATTGTTAACAGGTATAAAGACATAAAAAAATTCTTATTTTGAGAACGCACAACCTGATAATAGTCAAATTGAAAACAGAAATAGTTGGAGTACATATTCTGACATTGAAAATTCGTGAAAGGGATTGGCGTACAAACTTGATTTTTTTATATATATTTAAAACTGAATTTACGTAATATTTCAAAAAACGACAAAACACGTCAAAATTATTTCATTTTTTTGTATACAAAATAATGTTTGTCCACCATAAAGCGTAGCCGAAAGCCCCTGGAAAGAGAAAAAAATTATTCAAAAAAGCGGTGAAACATTTTTTTCAACAGCCACCTTAAAAAAAAGGCAACATATATTTCAAAAACATTTCGTTTTCTTAGCAAATAGCGCATACAAATATTTTAAGAGCAATTTAGCTTTTTAACAAACGTTTAATAATTTTTTATTATATTGGGTTGCCTAGAGATATGAAACATTTTCCAGAAAACGAAAATATTTTTTTTTTGTTTTAAAATGGTTACTTAAAAAAAAACAATCGGTGTGAAATGTCAAACTCCTCTTATCTCGTTGTATATAAGACTTTTTTTTCAACTATACAGAGTAGTCCAACTGAATACAAGCGATCCTTAAAAATGTAAATATACACGTTAAATAGGTCAAATTTTATACTTTATGTACGTTAATCTAAAAATCTCAATTAAACTGTTAACTTGTGTGTGTAAGTGTAATATAGAGGGAGGTACTATCTTTCCAAAATATATTGTTTTATTTATAATAACTATAACTATGGTACCATAATAATTAACTTAATAATTATAAAAGATTTTTTAAATAATAACATAAAACAAAAATTAAAGTTTTAGTAAAATTTAATTTTTATTAATATGTCGAAAACAAATTAATATGCCAAACAAAAGTTATAATGTTATTAACATGATTTTTATATTAAGGCACCATTATGTCTTTTTAAGTAATTTATAAAATTTTAGATAGGAACTTGTATTCTCGATTCTCCGTCAAATTATCTTTCTAATGATGCATCGCAAGTTAGTTTTTAAATAGCTTAAATGAACATTTTGTATACAAAATAACTAACTTTGACCTTGATACCATATAACAAAAGAATCGGCAAATTTCCTTTACCCGCAACTTCCTTCCTTATGAATCTTTCCTCTCTTTAGGCACAGTGAAGTGTAAACCAATTTAGTTCCCCACATGGTCATTTAGTAAGATATATACTGCCTTTTGAAACATTTTCATTGTGCGCTATTTTGTTCCGCCATATTGGATTCGTAAAAATATTTTACCCGTTCCTACTTATGCCACACTTGATTTTGGGCATAATTTAAAATAAACTGAATAAGCAGTTTTTACAGTGATTTTTTCAAGACAGCCATTTTGTTCCGTCATGTTTTTTTCTTTCTTAATTTCTGTGAAAAATTTGAAGTAAATTAGAAATTGTATAAGAACATATTTTTACGATGAATTTTTAACACTAAACATTTTATCTGGCCGCCATTTTTAATTCGTACCACAATTTTCCAAGCCATCCCCATACGATCCCTAATTATTGACCACGGTTGTTCCTGTAAGCAGTTTTTAGCTATGCCGCGAACTGACACGCAGGCAGACTTGAACTGGTAAGACAATTTTACAAGTTCATTTCTATATCACATCTAATTCTTGCACAAAATTTGAAATCAATCTAGTAAGTAGTTTTTTCAGGCTGATTTTTAAATATTTTACTAAGTCGCAATCGAGGATGGATTGGTGCCAATATTTTACCAGGCGATTCCTACGTAATACTTAATTGTGGAGCCAATCCCAAAGCATCCAAAACTCCTTGCGAAATTCGAGATGTTTTCCTAAATTTCCCTTTGATGTCGAGAAAAACTGGTGCCGATAAGCGAAAGTATATTTTACAAGAACTATAGTGATTAGATATTCAATTTTGCAGGGTTTAAGGATGCGATATTGCTGCCCTAACACCTGGAATAAATTGTGAAGTTCCGAAAATTCCACGCATTATTAACTACTTGTGCAAATGAATGCCCAAACCTTTGTGGCGTTTGTTCTTACGCGTGCTTAAGAACATAAAAAATTGTGTTAATTTTACTGTTTAAGAAGTGGTGTTTTTTATCTACTTATCCGATACAAATATTTTTACTTTAGATTCAGACTGTTAGTATTAGCTCTTACTTGCATTTGTTCCAGAAACAATCGTATATAAAAAAATAAAAAAAGAAATTCTCATTGCTAAAACAATCGTCTTGCTCATTATATGCTACCATTTTAAAGCATGAGCGTTTAAAATTATTTTATTTAGATAAATTAAATATCCAATATGTAGGCCTAAACAAGTAGAAATTTGAAATGTGAATGTTTCGCAGAGACATTATGGACCCATTTTTAAATTGTAATTATGCAAATGTAACTTTCCATAACACAACTTTAACCTTAAGAAATATAATAACAAGTTATTTATTAATGTATACACATTAATCACGTAAATATCGCTTGCCACAAATATTAACCTTAATCCAAAAAAACGTAGTTGTTATAACATTGTAAAGTTCAATTTATACTGTAGCCTTGACCTTGAAAAAAGGAAAAATAAATTTCTTAGCGTACGTCAAAAACGAGTTTTCTTTCAGCCCAGGACCGCTACATCCAAGAAATTCTAAAACTTTGCATCTCACTATATATATATATATATATATATATATATATATATATATATATATATATATATATATATATATATATATATATATATATATATATATATATATATATATATATATATATATATATATATATATATATATATATATATATATATATATATATATATATATATATATATATATATATATATATATATATATATATATATATATATATATATATATATATATATATATATATATATATATATATATATATATATATATATATATATATATATATATATATAATATATATATATATATATATATATATATATATATATATATATATATATATATATATATATATATATATATATATATATATATATATATATATATATATATATATATATATATATATATATATATATATATATATATATATATATATATATATATATATATATATATATATATATATATATATATATATATATATATATATATATATATATATATATATATATATATATATATATATATATATATATATATATATATATATATATATATATATATATATATATATATATATATATATATATATATATATATATATATATATATATATATATATATATATATATATATATATATATATATATATATATATATATATATATATATATATATATATATATATATATATATATATATATATATATATATATATGTATACATATATATATATATATATATATGTATACATACATACATACATATATACATATATACATACATATATATAAAAATATATATATATATATATATATATATATCAAAATCAACGAGTTTTTGGAAATGATTTATATAAAAAAATACGACCATTCAATAAACAACAAAGCAGATATAAAAAATCTCAGCAAGATCTATTATAATTTAATAAATTAAAATATTTAATTCGTAAATACTATAAAGAAACCATCCACCTGCCGAGAAAAAACGAATTCCTATGTCGATAGGCGCTTCTGAATATTTACTGGTAGTCTTATTAACATCCATAGTCCCGTCTCAGTTGCATGTGTGTCTGTTGTAATTTTACAATATTATGTGTTGTTTTATATTTGAAAATGTGTTGTTTTAAAGGTGAGGTAAGCCGAAAACTATTGTTTTCTTTCTCTCGTTTATATATTTTATAATAAAGTTTTAGTACTGATGAAGGTCATGCAATAGTCGAAACGTTTACAAATAAACGACAAACTTTAACACTCAATTGTCTCATTTATTCTAAGAACCAAAAATTCCAAGAAAAGAAAACCCTAAGAATATAGTTAAAAGGTTCAAGAACCCATCCCATAATAAAACATATAAATATATATATATATATATATATATATATATATATATATATATATATATTAATAAATTTATTAGAATATATCCTTGCTGCAGCTTATATTTATTATAAATATTTTGTTCGCTAAATACAATAATATAATATAAAAATTTAATTTAAACTTACAATAGATCGGGCGAGTGTGAAAGACTCCATTTTCTCATTAGACTCACTCATTGTTTGAATTGAAAAGTAAATTGGTATCTTATAATTGCTAATATGGCTTTCCTCCAGCTTTAATCTGACTAGCACACTGTAGACATTTCCTTAAACAAAAAAATAAAAAATATATTATTACGCTTTTTAAATTTCAGAAAAATATTAGACCCAGAGTTATATTCGTAAGTCGTGTACACTATTTAAAAAAAATTAAGTAAAAAGGCCTTTAGAAAAAAAGTTTTATTTGAAAACTGTGCAAAAAAAAAATTTCCAGTTAATACATCAACAAATTGTCATCTTAAGTCATATTATAAACCCGCGAGATGAAACCTGACTTAAAGTTTGTCGCGTCATGTATCATTTAATCACACCATTAGTACAATTATCGTTTGCCATTTATCATCTCTTTTATAAAATGTTGTAAAACTATATATTTAGTACAAAACTCTATTGGCTAGTATTTTTTTAATGCTTCCTACTGTGATACTGAAAATTTACCTGCATCGATTTTTATGAATTTGCCCTGCTCAATGTTATTGTTCGGATCAACCATCGAGTAAGGGGCAAAAGGATGTAGGACACCAGCAGATATGATAACAATAGGATCTTCCCGTTTGGTTCTGCCATTTCTGATCTGACAAGTGAACTCAATTTGATTTCCATGCGACTTGAAGTCTTTGGGAGTAATCTACAAGTAAACAAAAGCAAATATCAAGTACTAGGGCAAAAATGTGCCTGAACAAGAAAACAACAGTATTGTGCGATAATGTAGTGACAGTATTTATGACATTTTTAACTCCAAAACTTTTTTTTCAACAAATTCCTTTGTTTGTAAAAATGGAATACGGTAATAGGCACATACATTCTATCATCGTATTTAAATGGGTTTGGCAGTTAACCTCCCGAGCCACTTTTATTTAAGCTAAAATAATACAAATGGCATAAAGTGAGGCCCTTTTTTTCGGGGCAGGCGTTTAACAATGCTCGAGCGTATATTTTTAAATATGCGAGACATTCTACTAATATTATAAATTTTCAGTATTATGGATATATTTATGGATTTAATTTCGGAGAATGTTATTGCCTCAATAAGAATTTATATGAATACGAGTTTTGTATGAACATTAATTGAATAAACGCTGAAAGAGACATCGTAGTTTGATTGAATCTGACAATTTAGCAAATCTTTAATTCAATCGTTAATATGAGATGCAAAAAAAATTGCCCATTAAACATACCTACACAAAATATCACACACACTGAACTCTGTCATCTACAGCTAAATTAAAATTTTCTGTTTTCAAAAAACCCCAAATATTAAAATTTGTATAAAAGCTTTTGTTTTGCTTGGTTATTTATGCATCTTGGTTACTATTAACTTATGGATATAGATAAATTGATTACATTCTAATATGTTTACTTAATAAATATCTTTGGTTTTGCTGTATACCATGAAATAGCAGACATACTAGCAGACATACTATATATACAGGGTGGTGTACTCCTTACAAGACGAAAGTTATATTTTTCTGATGGAATATTCTGCATTTAGATACATATTCCAATCTTGAAAAATTATGTCATATTTTATAAGAGTCTGGGATACCTTTACCTAATCTAAGTTGTTTTCAAAATATTCTTTTTAAATACATTTTTGTTTCAGAGTCAAAACATTCATGCAATTTTCTAATTAGATATTAATCGGGCAAAAAAAAATTACCTACAATTTTCTGCAAATCTTTACCCATGCGAGTGAAAATGAAAAAAGTGATGTGCACTCGGCTAAAAAGTATAAGACTTCCATAATATTGAAAAACGAAAGATGGTAATACTGAAAGCATTTAATGCTTGTAATTAAAAGTTTATTAAATTTTGACTGTTGATGTAGGAATACTTGAAGTAGTTGGTTTATTTCTGATATTAAGTGCTTGCTCTTTTCCTTTCTATATATAAGGAAAATTCTAATGTAGTCTGATATTAGGAGCAAATTAACATTTTCATCCCTATGAATGGTCGGAGAAAAAACTTTAGAGATGTGAAAATGATATTATTTTATTCGACGATATATTACAGGAATAAAAAAGTTGAAACGTTGGAACTTTTTATTTTGATTTTGACTAATACATCCCCATCCTAAAATGTTTTACATATTTTTTGCCAACACCTAAAAATATTTGTTTTTAAACAATCGATACTTACATTTAAGAAATGGTTCCCTCTCTTAGTAGGTTCTCTCGTAAAATCGTACGTGAACCCATTGACTTGCTTTACTTCAATCTTAAGCTCAACACCATATCTATTACCGCGAAAAGTTGATCTGAAAAATTTACATGTGATACAATTTTGAATCCCTGCTCAAATTCTTTATTTAATGCAAATATTGCTAAGTAATAAATTACCTTTATTACTTCCCGCGTAGGGAAATTTCATTTCCCGGAGTAAAACATCCTTTTTTTCATGGAGGAAAATAACAAAAAAGACTAAGTAAATAAAGTTATGAAAAATTAAAAATTAGTAATAAATTTAAAACAAATAAAAAAAACGGTAAATTAGCTTTAATCCACAACTTCCCTCGTACAATATTTAGTGGGCAATTAATCATTTTTTTTTTGTAATATTAGAATTGTACTTTGTTGTTTCTCCAATTCAATCAATTTCCATCATTTTTAACATAATAGTGATTTTTTAAAACTAATATAACCCTTATATTAACTCTCATATGAAGGTTTAGCTAAAGTTTTGCATTTTTACAGTAATACAATTCTAAACTCAAAACATATTTCAAATGTTTTATATAAGCAATGAATAAGGCTCAAATAAAAAAACTTCCCTATTTATATTTCGAGCAGAGCCTATAACAGCAACAAGCAGTGAAACGCAGTACTCAACTATCAATATCAACTCTGAAACATGAGACGATATGTGTTGTCGTCACTGATCTTGATCTGTGTGAGATCTGTGACTCAATGATAACTCTGCCGTCTTCGTTTTTTATCGACGGACTTTTGAAATACTTTATTGATTTGCCTGTTGTGCCTGGGTTCAAATTCAACCGATGATTTTTACTTCTTGGTATATTTTTTACTCACTAGGGTCACAACATGGGGCGTTTTGACACTTTTGAAGTATTATGATTTCTTTAAAAGGATAACCTAATTTTATCAGAGTGGTGAATTTAACCACTTTATCTTTGCATCTAATGCTTCTAAGGTGTGATCTCAAGGCAAGGTGTCGGTCTGGCAGTCCTGAATAATTTTTTGAGAATTCGTTCCCAAGCGTCTAAAATAGCATTAGCACGTTCTTGCAAGTTTCATATGACATGTTCCACAACATCTCTCTGGCCAATCCATTCGACGTATATTACGTTGCAACAGGTAGGGATACACAACTGCCACTCGATGGGGGCGCGTATTATCCTCCACTAGTTGGAAATCCTGTATTTCATACTTTTTTGCAAATGACTGGCGTAAGTATTTTATTTCTGAGCGTTAAATGAGCCAACTAGTATAGAGAGTTTAGTGTGTCCATTGTACTTTACACCCTCCCACACAATTATTACACCACCTCCAAAAGCAACTCTAATTTTTGGAGGAGCGCGGATCCTTGTGACTTTGCTCAATGGTCCTTTTCGAAGTATTTAGTAAATCAGCAATTCGTGCCAACGAGAATTATCTTTGCCTTAGACATAATACATCTGCAAATTCGTAACTGCTTAATTTACGAGACATCTTCTTCCAAATTTCAGCATTTAAAATTTAAATTAACAATATTTGTCAAATGTATGCATCAGTTTGACATTATTTCTGGCTTCCATGGTGAGATTACAAGCACCAGCCGCGACAAGTAATGGTTGCGCCACCGGTCAAAGTTGAAAACTTATCTTGTCATGTTAGAAGGCTTTTTAAGTTTTTAGAGATGCAGGGTTTTCATATACGTTTCGACACCTACCTACACCTCTAACTATAGAAGTTAAAAACTTAAGATACCAAAGTTGTTAGATGTTTCCTATCATCTTGAAACAAAACTTAATAATAAAAAAAAACAAGGGAAACAGGAAATATTTTAATAAACCACCTAATTTGCAAATTTGTATAAGATTTTGTACATTTTTTCAAAACTCTTGCCGTGTTCTTTAAACAGAAGAATCGTGTCAACATTATTAGTGCAAGCATTTTTGTCTACTCCGAGACATTTATTTAAGAACCATTATCCAAACAGTTCGGAAAAAATAAGTGAATGTACATTCTTCAGTTCTGAAAATATACACTCAAGTTGGTGCAATTGTTATTTAATCCTGTCAAAACATATTTTCCAGAAAATACTACGAAGTTTCTAAAATAAATCACTCGACCGTAGTGGTAAAATTGATATCACTGGAATTACTTATCCAAGATTATCTAATGTAAATATTACTTATTTCATCATCACTCAAAATATATTTTTAATTCTTAAGTTAATTACTAAATATTCTGTTAAGATGCCGTTGTTAGAATTAAACTGATAACTTATAAGTATAGATAAAAATTATCATATTGGAGATACTCAAACCTGAGATATTATTTTAAAATGAATTCGGGCATAAAACTTCGGACATTTCGAATACCAGGTGACACGAAATCATTTTCAATATCTTAATTTGTTAGGGTTGTTTTAAGTTGCGGTATTCTGTTCAAGGCACATCTTTCACCTAACATGTTATTTTTAACTTAACAGTGTCTTGCTTTTCAAGTATTTGGTTCAAAAATACAAGTTGGAAAATAACCTTTATTTAATTAATTAATCAGAAATATACAGGGTGTTGGGGGTTTGACTACAAATATTTTAACACGTAAAAGTATGGACCATTTTGATAAAAAAAGTCTTATATAAAGTTGGGTCTATTCCTTACCGATTTTGAGAAAAATCACCTTAAAATTGTATTTTATATTATATAATTTTGAGAACCATTATTTATTTTATTGTGTAAAACGTTTATTTATATTATTATTATGTAATTCTTAGTTTTTTTTTTAATTAAATGCACGACCTAAATTTAGAGAAAAAAAAAACCGCATTGAAAATGCAATTTTGACCTTAAGAGAACGGCAATATCGTTTATCGTAAAAGGAATTAAACACAGTTTAGTGAACGGCAGACAAAAAGTTAGTTTGTTTTTCTAGGCCGCTACGTAGTGTTTTGGGTTGGTTCAAGTTTAATTTAAATATGTAGCGTGCTTTTTAAAATGTTGACAAATGAAGAATACATTGTTAAATAACTTCAATAAAACTGATTCAAAATTAACTTTGTGGTACCTATGCGTGTATATTTGCTTTAACTTTTTATAAAACTTTTTTGAATTTCTGCATGCTATAAATTAGAGATTTTGGTAAGTTGATATTTTTTAATAATATTTGGAAACTAATAAAGTAAAATAGTTTTCTGTAGTTTTGTGGGATCAAAAATGTATAATTTATTTATCTCGGAAATTAATATTGCTTAGTTACAGCTATTTCGTTATACGCGCCAACAAGGTGCCTCCAAATTACTATTCTCTATAGTAAATAATTAATCCAAGCATCCTGTCAGCTACACTGCATTTCAATGATATTTTAAACCTTTTTGTTTTGCTAACAATATACAGCTGAGCTGATCAAATAAAATCATGTCCCACGTAGCAACAACGTTGTCGTGTTATCGCAACTTAACTGGAAATGTCTCCAAAATTTCAACATTTGAAACTGTAGTTTCTCGAAAACCATTTTGAATTGACCGATGGTATATCGTCTAGACTATCACCTGTTAAAGTATTTGGTAGTCAAACCACTAACTCCCCGTATAGAGGAAATATATATTTAAAGTCTATCTAAAGTAAATTGAGCCAGCGAAAATTTGGGGTACGCTTAGTTGTCCGATCCCAAAACAAACAACCGATCTTCGCGACACAGCCAACATAGACTCAGTATGAAATTTGTGTACCGAGTACTAGGGTTAAGCACTTTGATTGATTATATTTGTAATTTCATTGGTTAGATTTTTGGAGTCGCTGATTTACCAAAAATTGACGAAAAAGATGTATTTTAAAATATTTTGCGTCGTTTGCACTTGTTCAGAGATCTCGGGTCAATGCCAATGCCGTAGAATAAAAATATCTTTTTATTCTATTTAATGTTTTTACTTCCCTCATAAAAGGAAAGTATTGTAATCGAGATTTTTTTTAGATCTTTACGTTTCTCTCTAAATGCCGAAAAACATTTTTTCTCAATTCCGTCAGTCTGTCTGTTTGCTGCATAGCTAAAAAACTACTTAACCGATTGACTTCAAATTATCGACAAAAATTAAGGGTCATATTGGGATGACCTCTGGTTTCAGATATTTTCAGGTATTATATTTTGGTAAAAACCCAATATGGCAAAAGAAAATGGCTGCCTAGTGAAATGTTAAAAAAAGTGTTACTAAAAAACTACTTACACAACTTATCTCAAATGTTGTGCAAAAATCAAGTATTATGTAGAAATCAACTGGTTAAATTTTGGTACGAATCCAAGATGGCGGAACAAATTAGCGGCTTAATGAAATATTGAAAAACTCTTGAAAAAACAACTTAATGGACTGATTTCAAATTGTGTGCCATAACTAATTGTGGTATAGAGAAAAACTAGTAAAACTGTGGTTCTAATTCAAGATAGCGGCTAAATAAAATATTTGTAATCGTGAAAAAAAATCAATCTCTCCGGTGTTACATATTTTAAGGTTTTAGCTTCCCTAGATGCCAAAAAAATACGTTTTATCAATTCCGTCGATCCGTCTGTCTGTCAGTTCGCGGCATAGCTTAAAAACTACTAATCATATTAATTTGAAATTTTAGGTGAAAATTAAGGGTTTTTTTTATTATTACATAAAGTTTAAAACTGAAATATGCAAATTCAAAAATGTCTCTAAATGATTAAATTTTTTACGAAGTATTTGACTTTTAGCCACTTCCCTTTTTATCTCACCCTCAAAATCAAATAAGTTTTAAAACTGAAATATATATACCAGAAAGCCTCCAAAATGACATATTACCTACTCGATCTTTTAAGAAACTTTCAATTTTTATCCCCTTCCTTTTCCGCTCTAAGTAATTGTAAAGTAAATATATTATCAATTAGGTTACAACTGGAATAATCTCTATATCCAAAAACCCATAAAAATACATTTTATGCAATTTATCTACAGAGAATAAATTTTTTTGCCATTTAGCCCCCTATTTCGCACCTATCTCCTGACTAGATCAAACAAAAGAACTAATTGAAAAAAAATTGTTAAATGCGAATAAGAAAATTGCATATTTTCTTAAGCTGATACAAAACAAAACTTTTTATGATAGCCTTTTGACCAGATTATCAATGTGATTTTTAAAAGATATAAAGCTGCCAATATGTACAGCCAAAAATGTAGTAGTGTCTCTTTGTTTAAGAGTTTTTATTACAAATATTATCTGTAGTTTTCAGTAACAAACTTTCTATTTGTCTAATTTTCGCTGAAGAAAAAACAACAATAAGTTTGTCTTTAGTGCATCTCTGACACAAGCACTCTTCCCCCTAGAAAGGCCAGAAAGCACTCACCCCCCTAGAAAGGCCAGACATACCGATCAGCGACAATCGACGACGTATCCTCAGCTAAAAAGTGTCTTGCTGTCGTTTAAAGGAATATCATTTATTAAAATTAAAAACACAGTTGGGCCCAGAACACTTACTTGGGGTACATTAGTTCCGATTTCCATATCAGCAGAAACCGAGCCAATAGCCCTGACCTTGTGTGCCCTAAACAGCTCTTTAACCACGAGTTCCTACTACCAAGCACTCCATACATATGAAGCTTTTGCAATAATAACTCGTGGTTAACAGTATCAAAAGCTGTTTTTTTTTCGCATTTTCGAAAATTTTTGAGAAAGCCGGCAGTAACGCTATAGATCAGTATTGATTAATTGACATTGGGTCATCTTTCTTATGAACAAGTACAATGATAGTTGATTTCAACTGATCTGGATACCTTCCCGTAGTGAAAGAAATATTTATTATGTAAGCAACAGGGTACATCATCAACGTCACATAATCGTTTAGAACAAATGAACATAATGATGTTCTTAATCTCCTCACTGCATACACGTTCTACTATTATTATTATTATTATCATAGATCTTTAAGTTGTAAATAGGCTGTATGTTTGTATTTGAGACTACTTTTTGTATACTCTGATTAAAAAATAAATTAAACGAGTTTGCTATATCTTAATTTTTTGTTAAAAGTGATTTATTTTCGCCCAGCATCTGCGATGGTATACTTTTTTCAGATTTAGTATTTATATTATTGCTCATTGCATCCCAAGAAACTCTAGAAATATTACTGCTCACAGTTATGTAACAAGCATTTTATGTTTCTTTTTTAGCTCTTTATAATTTTCTTTAAGATCAGTCTTTTAATGTTTTTAAAATTTTATGTAGGCGCCTTAAAAAGATACCCTCCTCAGTTAATTGAGGAGTTATCCAATTATTTGTAGTATTGGTTTTATCTTGTTATAAATCTATTAGGGGGAAAGCTACGGTAAACATGTCATAAAAAATACATCAAATCAAACACTATGTTCGTCTTCTCTTGTTCTCTAACAGCATACTATGTCTTCTTAGATGTTAGATAATGGAAGAAGTTAATTGAGGAGTTATCCAATTATTTGTAGTATTGGTTTTATCTTGTTATAAATCTATTAGGGGGAAAGCTACGGTAAACATGTCATAAAAAATACATCAAATCAAACACTATGTTCGTCTTCTCTTGTTCTCTAACAGCATACTATGTCTTCTTAGATGTTAGATAATGGAAGAAGTTTATGGTTTCATATTTTTGCTTTCATCAGAAAAGATTAATTTTTTCGTAATGAAATTCGGCGGCCTTTCTAAGGACAATACTTTAAATTCTAAAATTTGGGCATTATGAATGAACATACCTAAAATGTCAGTAATTTTTTTATTTTATGTCAGTAAAGTCATAATTAAAATCTGCACAAACAAAATTATAAATACCTTTTTTACAAATGAAATTTAGTAAACTTTCTAGTGTTCCATAAATATAACATCCCTAGAATGTGATGAAGATAACCTCAAATTGGTTTTCCGATGCAAAATTTAAAGACAACACTACACAGCAAATCACTTTTACACCTTTACAACACCTCCGCCTCTGGATCTAGATCTACAAAATGCCACGACGTGATCATAGCCGCCCTCTCTTTTGACAACATTCACTTCTTCCCATGTTAACCACGACTAAACACACTATACTTGGAAAGTAAACAAATTTTAAAAATAAATTAATTTTGTCAATTTTATATCTTCGAATGTTTAAATTTAGGATGCTCAGTGGGCCTGCCGTAGAAGTTTTGTTTGAAACCGTTGCCGTTGAATTGTTGTTTAGGAAAAAGAAATGGTGATACTTCAATTGCTTGAGGCCTTATTTCAGCTCATTTTTGCTTAATTTGGATACCGAAATATTATTATCGGGGAATTTGTCTGTTAGATACTGTCGACGACATTTTTTGGTTGATTACTGGGCTGACATGTACTGGCGTTTATAATATCCTCTGGATTTGAACTTTTACTCGGTATTTTAAGGTTATCACTGTATCAGACTGTATATATTATATATATATATATATATATATATATATATATATATATATATATATATATATATATATATATATATATATATATATATATATATATATATATATATATATATATATATATATATATATATATATATATATATATATATATATATATATATATATATATATATATATATATATATATATATATATATATATATATATATATATATATATATATATATATATATATATATATATATATATATATATGTGGCGACTGAATGTCTCCCACATTTGTCTGCCAAAGTTAAAATTTGCGCATATCACATCATATATTTGTTTTTCTTTTCATTGTTACTGCATAACATACTGTACTTATTTATTTTATTTTACATTTACTTTTTTAATCTAGGCTAATTATCTATTGCTATTGAGAAATGTAACAATTTGTAGGTACTAAGTTTTCTGTACATAATTGTGGGAATTTTCATCGGCATTTAGAGTCTAATTTAGTTTTAAGGTTCTTGTATGCTATCCGTTAATTTTTATTTTTACAACACTTCTTTGTACGATTTTAAAATATGTTGTTGCACGTTCGAACCATCACCGATAGTAAACTGTTTATTGCATTTAGGGTTTATGATAGGAAAATACCGAAACGACTCTTCTTAGTAAAGCTTTCTCCAAATTCCCATTTTACTATCTGTAATGAATGTTTTTATTTTGACCATGGGAAAGTTTACGAAGATATAAAAAAGGAATGTATTGGATATATAGCTAATCAAGCACACACATACGTTCCTAAAGTGGTGACCCCGACGTGATTTGTTTTGTGAGAGCAAGTAGTGTAATTAGTGTTTCAGTGTTTTAGTGATAAATTGAACAATCAACGAAAGTACCTAGAATTACAGTGAACTTTTTATCATTCCTTTTGTGGTAGGTTGTGTTTTAGTCAATACAACAGTCCCTAAGCTATAGTGAGTTTATTTGTAACAAATATTTCGCGGTATACCATGCCTAACTCTGCGGCAGAAACTAACAGTGCCATCCCTATCGCGATAAATTCCGCACCGCGACTTCCCGACTTTGACCCGTCGGATCCAGAACTTTGGTTTGTAATCGTAGAGGCTTGCTTTAATAGATCAAAAATCACAAACACCGAGCAAAAATATTTGGACATTCTCGCGAAACTTCCGCCGCGATATATCAGCGAAGTGCGCGACATTGTGACGAAACCATTAGATTCTAATTCCTATTCCGAGTTAAAAGAACAACTCATAAAGCGGTTAAGTGCGAGCCAAGAACAGCAGACCAGGCAACTGCTAGAAAACGAAGCTATGGGTGACGAAAAACCTTCCCAATTCCTTCGAAGACTGCAGGCACTAGCAGGATCAGTAGTTCCGGAGACATTAGTGAGGAATATTTGGGTAAGACGCTTACCAGCCAATCTACAACCTATACTAGCTACGCAATCACGTCAAACACTAAGTGAAACTGCGGACTTGGCTGACAATATATTTACTGCTCTGCCTGTGAGCCCTTCTGTAGCGGCAATCACCCCTAAGCATTCGCAAGAATATCAGATTCTCCATTCTCTCATGCAACAACTAACACAGCAACTTTTAGAGGTCAAGGGAGAGCTAGCTAGTGTCAAGCGGGACGTGCATGCTTCAAGAGGAATGCGAAATTCCCGCACGCATTTTCGATCCCGATCCCAGTCGCGGCATCGCTCGCCATCTACACCTAGGGAAGCGCGCCCAGCCGGATTATGCTGGTACCACTGGCGCTACAAGCAGGAAGCCCAGAAATGCACTATGCCCTGTTCATGGAACCAGGGAAACCAACCGGGCAGTCACTGATGGCGGCAAATGACACCTGCCTTAATAAATCACCCCGCCTATTTATCTACGATCGTGAAATCGGACTTCGATTTCTCATCGACACCGGTGCCGATAATCCCGAGACTCCGAGTGGATGGTGCTCATACCAAATCAACCTACGCACTTTCAGCTGCCAATGCTTCGTCTATAACCACATACGGAATAGTAGCGCGTACCCTCAACCTAGGACTCCGCCGAGATTTTCCATGGAGATTCATCATAGCTGACGTATCTCAACCTATCCTAGGAGCAGACTTCCTCGCACACTATGGACTGCTCCCGGATCTGCAGCAAGGCAAACTCTTGGACTCCACAACACAACTGGCGTCACGTGGTGAGGTTTTGGAATGGACCGCTCCGACCGTCAAAGTAATTAATGGTGCTTCCCCTTTCCATTCCACTCGGACTTGCCAGGCCATCTAAAAGTCCTTGGTCCTCGCCGTTGCACCTAGTACCAAAAAACAACGGCGAATGGAGGCCTTGTGGGGATTATAGAGCTCTGAATAGCAGAACCTGTCCTGACCAATATGGCGTCCGCCATATCCAGGATTTCGCGCAAGAGCTCCAAGGAAAATCGATTTTTTCAACCATCGACTTAATCCGTGCGTTCAACCAAATCCCAGTAGCTGATAGATTGTTCGAATTTCCATTTATGACGTTTGGACTTCGAAACGCAGCACAAACTTTTCAGCGTTTCATGGATGAAGTTACTCGAGGGTTGGACTATTGTTATGTGTACCTAGACGACATCCTTGTTGCCTCAACGACGCCCGAACAACACCTCCGCCACATGGAAACGCTGTTTCAGCGGCTTCAGCAATACGGCATCGTCATTAACCCAAGTAAATGTGTT